>CM061227.1:36194125-36308282 GCA_030844895.1 Ambrosia x helenae
TTAGCATCAAAGCACCATAATAATTGTTCAAAACCTTAGAAATCATCTTAACAACTGATACACATCAGTAAAACATCAAACATTCACGTTTTAATCATTAAAAACGTTTATTTGCAGGAATACTCCACATAGAACAAGTATGAAGGTTTATACTTGTTTAGAAACTGATTTTTAAGGGTTTTCAAAGACACAAACTTGATAAAACTAGGTATGGACCTTTAGGAACCAAAATATCAACATTACAAAGGTTTAGGATAGATAACACACCTTGGATTTTGCTAAAAAGGAAGTGTAAGCTTAGGAATGATGGGGTTTAAGGCAAAAACGAGTTCCAGAGGTGTATTATGGTGTGAGGGAAGTTGGGACGAGTTAGGGTTGCACAAATGGTGTATTACAAGTCAAGGGTGGTATTTATAGGTGTTTCTAGTCGTTCCAACTGCAGCAGGCAAGTAGGCCAAGTTGCAGGCGATTAGGGCATGCGATTAGGGCTAATCACCCCCAGTAACTAGCGAGTAGGGGCTACTCGCCCCATGCAGGGCTGTTTGGGTTTTTGGCGCGTCAAACACTATTTTAACACATATAAGCACGTATTCACATACGACAAGCCATATAATGGATTATAAACACGTAATGCATGATAACTAAAACGTTCACATTCGCTCACCAATTCCCGGGACTCGAGACTCGTGACTTGCGTGTGATGACCTGTCGTTAGGGTCATGCAAAACCTAATTAACCTATGTAGTTAGGGTAAATAAGGTATCGAATCCAAGGAGCATGTGGTCAGTGAGTGTTGTTTAGTTGAATGAAACGTACTACTTATGAAGATGCTATGTGACTTATGAAGATTGCAAGTTGTTCATTTAAGATTTTTGATTTAAAGTTGTTGTTTATAATACTAATAATTACTTGAAATTATAAATAAAAATGATGTTGTAAACAATCGGATTAAAATGATTACACTAATGATTCGGCAATTGAATACTAGGGCTTTAACAATCGGTAAACAATAATAATGTAATTGGCACTAACGGAGTGATTGTTCAATAGGCTTAGTATCAAGTTTTATCAATATCTAAGATAGATTAAACTATACTTCATTACCTAGAACATACAATCTTATGTTTGTGTTAACGTAAGGAATCATGCTTATCTCACGAGAACTTAGCACAAAATCAATTAACTACAATGAGTTTAGCATAAGATTAATCACCAATTAACACGGTTAATTCAAGAACACAATAACATAAACAAAAGTTTAAGAACAATACCTAATGTGTTCAAACCCTAGATATCAAAAGCCTACATCCCCAGTGTAATACAAAGGATTAGCCACTCATGGCCATAAAGCTTGATGCATTCAAAAGTTGGATCTTGAACCCTTGTCCCTCTTGTTTTCATTCTGCCTTTTTATTTTTTTCAAAAGAACTCTCCAATCACTTCATAATAAAACCTCCTGTCCAAGAAAAAATTTTGCGATCTCCTCTCCTTTTTCCAAAAATAATCCATTCTCCCCTTTGTCCAAGAATAATCCTCCTCAAATAAAATGTTGTCCAAAATTATATCAATTTTCCAAAAATTACACAACTTCCGCTTTTTCGTTTCTTTCGTTTCACTTTAGTCACATTATATTATTATTATTATTATTATTATTATTATTATTGAATATACTATTATTATAAATGGTGTTATGACCCCGTGCTCTCGACTCGGGGGGTTCGGGTCTCGAATATAATTTGTACTGTTTAAGCCCCGCACCATGCGATCACCTATCAAAAACATAAAATAAATAAATTAATAGTAAAAACAACCAAAAAGTAATAAAATATATACAATACTAAAATAATAGAGTACAGACATAAAACTAATAAAAATAATATCTAATCGACTAAAAAATATACAAAAACTGGCAAATAAACATGATGCGTGCAACCTCGCATCAGTGTGTGCGTTAAACCCGACGATTCTACAAATCACCAATCCTTATACACATGGTAATGGACCGACTCCCAATGATCCCGTGGATCATTGTAAAGACTCCCGATGATTCCCAAAACCATCACAATGACTCAACTGACCCAGTTAAGTATATAATATGCATGACTTGCTAAGGTAGACTTACTAGTTTGACCAATGTTACTAATCAGAGTTTGCCGAGTGTCACATCTATTGTAACAACCGGCAAAAATAAGGTAATTCCGTACTAATTAACTACACGCGATTAACGTAATTAAAAGCAATTATGTGTTGATTACTTAACTGAGGCCTTAGAAAGATAGCAATTCCCAAATAAAGCATAGGAATGCATATGTTTAATGACAAAACATGATGGATCATGTGCGAGTAAATCTATCCGGTATGGACACTGGTGATTACCCGGTAAAAATTAAAAAAGCGAAACGGATCCCGGACACCCGGATATAAAATAAAATGTAATTTCACAAAATATAATGGGTTTTGGAACTCCAAAGCCACACGTGAAAGCTTGTTATACAAATCTCCCCGGTAACGAACAAAGTGCGCGTACCGCACCCGATACGCGCATAACTTATAATTTCACCGGCAAAAGCCTAAATAATTTATCAACGCTTAAACTGGACTATATTTAAGGGGTATTAAAGGTATTTTTAATATTCGGATAACACGCGATTAAAACCCGAAAAATACCCGAACGGTACCTGAACGAGAGGAAATTAAACATAATAATAATGGGTATTATTTAGCAAAGTGGACCCCACCCAAACACCCCAAGGGGCTGGCCTAGGGCCACCCCAAGTGGTTAACCCTTCCAATTCTCACTAATTCAAATATAATTAGTATTAATCATTGGTATGCATGGGTTATTATTGGACACAAAATTCACCAAATCACCTCTCCTCTCTCTCTAAACCTCACGGCCAAACACCCTCCAACATAATCTCTCAAAGATTTTCATATCTCACATAATCCCCATTTGATCTTACATAATCTAAGAAAGATATTGAATGATCTTGGAAAGATTTGGAAGGGATATTATAAGCAATCTAGTGAGCATACTTGAATCAAAAAGCCAAAAACTTCTTCTTCTTCTTCCCTTGAGCCGTAGCTTATACCCCCTCCATACACATTTTCTTTTCAAGTTTTACATCTCCAAATCATCTCTAAATCTTCATCTTTCAAAACCCCATTATGTGTTTCAAGAGCTTGGAGCTTAATCACTTGAAGAACACACTAAACCCCACTCAAATCCAAGGTTTTTGTCTCCCCTAGCCTTGAGCTAGTAGTAAGTTTTAACCTTGCCTTGATTATTAATGTTCATGTATTGTGTTCTTATGAGCAAGTTGTACATTAATGGGTAAAATGTGGTTTTGAAAACATAAGTCTTAATATGTTTTACAAGAGTAAAATGGAAGAATAATAATATGGATAGATCATTGATTTGTTATTAGTAATGTGGTATTTCAAGAAAATACAAAAATATGTACATACACTTAAGATGGATGATGATTTGGGCATGATTTATGAAAGAAACTTGAATTTGTTAAAAGATGGTTTTAATCATCATAAAATGACTATCTAAAATATAAAATAAGATGGAATATGTTAGAAAGGCATAGATGAAAAAGTTACAAAAATTAAAGTCTACTCACTTAGATGAGTGAAATTTGGATATGATGGACAAATACACCAAACACAAATATTAGTAACCTTATTTATGAAATATAAGACTATTAGAAGTGGAATAATGTAAAAATAACCAAACATGAAGAAGATGGTTCTTTAAAATCCACTAGTTTGGAAGAAAAATGCTAACTTTGGAAGTTAGGATGGAAAAATGCAACATTTATAAGTTAAGGGACTAATGTGGTAACTTTGAAAGTTGATGGACTAAAATAGATATTTTAGAAACTTTGGTCCAAAAATGCATTAACGGAAAGTTTGGTGTCAAAAGCATAAATAATGATTTTTCCAAGTATAGTTTGGTAAACACTAGTAACCTACATGTGTATTTTATGAAAAGTGTATTTTTATAAAAATGAAAGTTTATAAAAATATGGAACTATATTAACATAAGGATTTTAATAAAGGTTTTTATAAAATATTGGACAAAAGTAGAAACTTGAGAAAACTTGTACAAAAATGGATACTTTTATATAAATGGGAATATAAAAGTGTCGGGAACATTTTTGGAATATAAGTTAACAAGTTGGACTGAAAATACTAAAGTATATCTTTCCAAGTAATATGTGTTTGGAAATTAGAAGTATCTATATATATATATATATATATATATATATATATATATATATATATATATTGCAAAGCTAATAATTCTACATGTCATAATATTATGCAATCTCTCCTTTGAAAGATGCCACATAGGATGTGATGTGGCAACTCTTGACCAATTAAAAAAAAGGAATAAATATGGTTTAAATATGGTTTAACCTAATCTATTAAATACCTAATCTACTAAATGTAAATATTAAACCTTTATTATTTTCTCTCTCATGTTTCCTCCTATAACTTTTAAACGTTAATATCTTTTATATACGAGATTTTTTAAAGAAAAAAATTACATCAAATTAACGAGCGTTTTATTATCTTTCCAACGAGTACCATAGTGCTATATAAAAACGGAGAAAAAAAAACGACTATTTTTGTAACCCGACAGGTATTGTGTCAAGTTTGGGATTAGTTTACAAAAAAATTGTGGGTTTGGGTCGGGCCTGGGATTAGGTGATACCCGACCCAATTACCCGAAACCACATACCCAAATACCTGAACTATATACCCGATCATATACCCATGATTTTTTTAACGCATCACATAACCCTTAGACTAATGTGTTCGATATTTCAATAAATAACTTTTTTCCTTATTTCATGTTAGTTCTTTTTAGAATGATCGATTACAAACTTCCGAATTCATTTGACATTATATAATATTTTGTTAATGGCACTAGATTTATACCCCGGCACAGAGATTTGTTTTTTTTTATATTAGAATATGATAACTTATGGTAGAGATTTGTTTATAATAATAATATTAATAATAATAATAATAATAATAATAATAATAATAATATTCATTAATCATATATTGGCAAGTTATTAATTATGTTGTCATATTACATATTTTATTATGTGATATTAGATATTTCAACCCGGGACGCTTCCGGGATAAAAACTAGTAAATAATATTTCTATAGAACACATATTGGAAGAAGCTTGGAAAAATTTAAACTATCGGACTTAGTTACATAAACTAACTATAGCGAATAAACGGACAAACTAGAGAAAAATGCCATTGCGGCAAAACGTGAAAATATATATATTTTAAGAAGTAAAATATATTATATAACATGGGTGAAAATTATATAACACTTTCCTAAGTGTTAGAGAGAATATTCGTGGGAGAAAGCATAACGTAAAGAATTAAAACGCTAAACAACGTATGGACTTAACAAGGAAATTTACACATTGATATATGTTATACATGCTCATCTCGACGAAATTCTAGTATATCTATTTGAATGGGAAAGTAGATATGCGAGAAGGAAAACGAGACGAGTAGGCAAGATATATCGACGTACCTGTGAATACCGACAAGATCCTAGTATATTTATTTAAATGGGAAAATAAATGTATTGCATGGTAAGTCGAGTCAGGCGTTAAGAATATACTACCGAACGACAAGACCTTAGCATATTTATTTAAATGGGAAAATAAAGATGCGGCAAAGTGAGTCGAGTCGGGTATTAAGAATACATTATATTGAACGATACGATCCTAAGTATAATTATTTAAATGGGAAAATAATTATACGTTAGGTAGAGTCGTGTTGAGAATAATAGTATACAAGTTACAAAGAGTATTGACGAGGATAATACATAACTCGTAAGAAAAGGGGTAATCCATCGCCAATGAACCTAGGATACGCGTCTAATTAAACGGGAATTGGAACAACACGTGGTCGGGGAGTTGGGTGTACAACTTGCCAAGGCATATGCACTATAGGTGTAGTGACTTATACGCCTAGGACGTTTGTAGGTGCGAGACCACAAAACTTGCTATCTTCCTTTTTGAGCCAAGCACAGATTCAGGTGAGTCTCACGGCCCCATTTTAAACTATTTTATGTTTTTCGGGGGAAAGATATGTTAGGGAAATGTTTGACGGGTTAAGTACTTGAGTTGTGATCGCCACTCGGGGTTGAGACCTCTCTACTATAATCATTAATTCAGGGAAATGAAACCGAAGGAATATTTGAATAGTACTATTGGTGCCTGACAAGGCCCACCCCTAATCGATAGCGTCGATTATGCATCGGCGTATGCCTGGGGTGCATGTATTCTGAAATCAAGTCGTAGGAATACCGAGTAACGACTTGGAGCGGGGCATTATTATTTTTCTTGGTTTGGTTATAGGCTCAAGTAGAATTGTAGGAACTTGCAACTCCTATAAATTGTCATAACATGGAAATTCCCAAGAGATAAAGTTTGATAAACTAAAACCTGTGAACTCACCAATATTTATATATTGACAACTTTTAAACATATCTTTCAGGTAATTGATAGATGATGGACAACGTGGCAAGCTGGGTCGGGGGAATCTCTCATATGGGCGTCGGGTGTTTCAAAGGGGTTTCAACTTTATTTCCCAAAGATTTGGGATACATTTGAGAAGCCTCCTTAATGTATTAAAAACAATTTTCCGTTTATGTGTGAACATCAAACATGGTTTCGGCGTCTTAAATAAATGACCCGTTTTCTTAATTACTTATGATTTGCGTTAATCTTGGCTTTATGCTCTTGAACCGTCGCGCCACGTGTTTCCGCCATTGGCGTGGTGTGACAGAAAGTGGTATCAGAGCCAAGGTTATAGCGAATTAGTATTTTTAAAATCTAAACTATAACCGGATTTGGTTCAAAAGATGAAGTTTTCAAAACCATTGTATAAAACGCAATAAAGTAAATTATTTCGAAAGAAAAGAACATTGGGTATGAAGAGATTCTGACCAAGCTAGCCATGGGTACTAGTGCGTACTTCATTAATATTAGAAGTTAGGAAGAATGCCTTAAATGTACGCTTAACTTTCTAATGGACAATATATAAATATTAGTACGGTTCTTTTGCCAGGGATGTCGGACGCCGAGAGTGCCGCGCCGAGCTACGACAGTAGCATTCAGATTCTGCCACCCCCACCGATCGAGGTCGTAGTACTCGACCCAGAGGATGATGACTAGACGCCGCCATGGGAGGAGTAGACAGCGACAGCTCCGAAGAGACAGATGCCAGTGAGGACCCAGAGTAGGCCCCCGCTAGAGGAGACATGGCCGCCACAGCTGACCTACCGATGGCAGGGGCACCACAGGCCGATCTGCCTCTAGTGCCACTACCTGCCGCACCGTTACCACCCTACCCCATTCGCGCCGTCAGGGATTTCCCTGCGGACTGTGCAGGTCCCTCAAGACCCGCCCCCACACAGTCTGAGACCGTAGAGTCTCCCTTCGATCGACATGCCCACGTCGATCGTGAGCCATTACCCACCCTCACATTCCCGTTCCCCCGGGTATGAGGCTTGTGCCTCTTGCCCGAGGACATAACGGATGGATCTCAGACGACTCCGACGACGAGTCGACAGCGTCTGTGGAGCACATTGCCATACCGATTCCCCCGGCGGACCTGGAGGAGCCCGTTGCTCCGATGATAGAGGACGCCTCTGCTGCACCTACAGCCCTACTCGCCCTACCGAAGCCCGTACCACAGGATGGGCCAGCCTCTGCAGGGCACATCCTAGAGGGTAGCTCAGCCCGTAGCTCTGAGCTACACCGAGCAGGCTTGACAGCTTTCGCTACTGCGAGCCCCACTACCCCTACCGCCGTGATATCCGCTCTAGAGTGGGTCACTGTTACACAGCCCCTCATGGTCCCATTGGCCGAGCTCATAGCACCTTCCTCAGCACCCATGACACTACCCATTACCACCTTTCCCATACTGCCACCCCTCCCCGAGATGCTTACCATACCACCACCTGCACCGTACACTGTGGGTGCAGGAGCCCCCTTTATGATACCACCACCTGCACCTCACCCCTGGATTACTGGGTTTTGCTCAGCCCTTCCCATCCCTACCGATGCCAGACCTAGTCGGCCCATCCCAGCCGACGTACACCGATATACTCGGGCCGTCGCAGCCCCACGGGATGGCCCCATTATCCGGACCGGCCTGGTCCACGGTGATCTCGTTAGAGAGCGACTTCCGAATCCTCGCTGACACAGTACAGCGCACTGTGAGTCAGATGGATCAGCAGGCCTGTCTCATGTGGGCCCGGATCATAGACGCCAGGGATGCGCTGGCACATTACGCCGAGGAGCTTCTGCGCATGGACGCACTTTGTGGGATCACCGGCGACGCGCACTTTGCGCACCGTCACTTCCTCTACGAGCGCATTACGACCATTAGTATGTCCATCAGCATGTACGCTCCCCAGTACTAGTATCCACAGCCACCACCGCAGTAGACAGGGAGACATCCCCGATATATATGTAGTAGTAGTGACATGTTAGCATAGCAGGGATTACAGCGCTAGTTTTGCATCTTTGCCCAGCCGTGCGGGGTGTGCCGGCATATGACATTATGTTTTTATTTATTTCAAACGATGTATGAGGGATGCTATCCCCATTTTGTTATTATGAACAAAGCGTTGTACTCGTATTATTGAAATTAATGAGAATCTTATTGTTATGATGGTAAAATGTGTGATTGTATGACTGTGATTGTCTGTGATTGTTATTACATACTTTACGTATTGGGATTTGTGCGATTGTGTGGTGATGATTTTATTGATTATTATGTTCATGTGATGAGTTGCTATTTATACTTGTGTATGACAATATTTGTATGAATGTCTGTCAAAGATTAACTTTAATAATTGTTATTGAAGTAAAATGGCACCAACCACAAGAAGCAACAGTGGCAACGACGTGTTGCCCACGACACCCGCTGAACTTGAAACATTGGTCTCGGAGCGTATAGCCCAAGCCATCGCGGAACACGAGGCTGCTCGCACCGAGAGATCGCGGGACAGGACCGGGAGTGATCAACGTGAGACCTCCCCTACTGGTAAGAGGTTTATGAATAAATGCAAAAGCAATAGGAGATTATCCTAAAGCTCCTATCCCATAATAACATACCCCCTTATTATTGCAGAAACTGCCTCGCGAGAGCGTGGCTGCACATTCAAAGCCTTCTTGTACTGCAAGCCACTCAACTTCAGCGGCACTGAGGGATCCGTCGAACTAGTCAAATGGTTCGAAAAGACTGAAGCGGTAATCTGTGTCAGCAGCTGTACCCCCCGACAGACCGTTATGTACTCCACGAATTTGTTCCTGGATCAAGCATTGACATGGTGGAACAGTCAGGTTTAGTCACTGGGAGACAATGCTGCATACTCCCTAACCTGGTTGGAACTAAGGGAACTCATGATTGTTGAGTACTGCCCGGCAAGTGAAGTGCAGAAATTGGAGACTGAATTCTGGAACCTCACCATGACAGGAGCAGACGTAGCGGGATACACGTCCAGATTCCACGACCTATCACGACTGGTTCCCGTTTGGTCACCCCAGAGAGCAAGAAGATTGAAAGGTACTTATTCGGACTGGCGCCACAAATCCGCAGCATGGTCACTTCTTCCAAACCCACGACCATGCGCGAAGCCATCGACCTCGCTCTAAGCATTACTGAGGATGCCATTCGAATGGGCACCTTGATCCGGAAGGTGTCGGGACTAAAGATTTCGGAGCCCAGTAGCGTGGAAGGTAAAAATTTGGGTTCGATGAATTGGTGGGGAATTGGGGGTGAATTACTGATTTGGTGTGGGTTAATTAGGGTGGGGATTAAAAAGAAACAAATTGACAAAAATGCCCTTGACTTAACTGACATTGACAAACGGTGTTAACTAGTTGGATGAAACTAGCAAGAATTTGAAAACCTTTAGATCCAGATGAAAAAAATAAACTTTTGGATGAAACTAGCAAAAAATGGGAGACCTCAGGGACGAAAATTGCATTTAACTCTTATTTTAATTAAAAAAAACCATTAGTCATCTTCTTCCACCTTTTAATTGAAACCTTAATTATTAAACCCACCTATCTCCCCCCCCCCCACCCCCCCCCCTCTCTCTCTCTCACACACACACACAAATACATCCAAAATTGCATCTTTGCAACGGCTCCACATGACCACAACATTCCTCACCTACCACCATCACCCAATCTACCATCCCCATGGCAGCAGCCACCAACACAACCACCGCTTATTCCACCAAACACAACATCTCTCTCTCTCTCTCTCTCTCTCTCTCTCTCTCCGCCACTCACCACATTAACAACAACAACACTCCACGTTTCGCTACTTCCGCTGCAACACCTATCACGAAGAACTCGAATTCCAATGCTGCAACACCTCTCTCTTTATCTATCTCTATTTCTTCTGACTCCACAACTGAACCCAAACCCCCCGTCATCATTAATTTTCCCTGAATTAAAGCTTTAGGTTGGGTCACTGGAGTTTGAAACCTTCCTCATAGGTTATTCAGATCTAAAAACTGTTTTAGGTGGTGGCGGCAGTGGTTAAACGAGTTGCAGGTTTGTGAAGATTGGTTTTATTATTGGGTTTTTTAAATCTTGGATTTTAATTGAGTTGGGTTTTTTGAATAGATGTTTCTTTGCTTAATGGGTCTTGTGAAGCAGTTAGGGATAAAGATTGTATGCATCCTATTCATGATAATGTTCTTGGTGTTTGAATTATGTAACAACCCAGAGTGGACCCCAAAAATTTTCGAGTATTATTATTATTATTTTCGTGTATTAAAAGTAATTCGTAACCAATTATGAGCGGGATGGTTATGTTCAAAATCGAAAACCGAACCATTATATATATAAATATTATTCGGATACACGTAAAGAAACCAAACTAATACACGTTACGAACCCGACCCGACCAAGTTTTGTAACAACCTGGTTTAAGGACCCAAAAATTTTTCGCGATTAGACCAAAAACAATGAAAAACTAAATATTAATAGTAAGAAAGATATGGATACGAGACCAAAACCAAAAAGTATTAAATATTTATCATGGCGTGATAAAAAATTTATATACGAAAACGGGTTACGAGACCGAGCCGGTACCAAAAACGAACCCACCCAAATATGGGTGAGTCACACAAGAGAAGGACACATGTCCTCTCTTGCTTGTGACACCACCCGTACTGTTAATTATAAAAACACACACGCATACACCTCCTGTTACCTCACCCTTAGCTTCTCAAACACACAATAAACTAGCTACTCATTTATAAACCCCACTCCCTTATACAGATTTAGAGAGAGGGAGAGATCAGAGGATTAGAGATGGAGAGAAGGAAGGGGAGTCGGATGGCTTCCTGCCACCACCAACGGTGGTCACGGCGGTGACACCGCCTCCCAAATAAACCCACCACCCACTTTACCCCTAAAAGAATTTGGAGATAAAGAACCACGTATGCTTTCCGATTAGAGAGAGAGGGACGGCCAGAGAGAGACAGAAGTGGTAGCGATGCTGTGGAGGGTAACAGAACAGAGGGGAAGGGTACGGACGGCGACTTTAGTCCGGGTACCATGGGGTTTAGTGGTGAGGCTAGGTTCCGACTAGGGTTCTGTTTCGGGGGTTCGTAAGTTATCAACGGCGGCTGCTCAGGGAGGGTCTCGATAGTTGGAGGAGGCGGTGCTAAGGTCGGGCGACAGTGGGATTATGGTGGTCAGTGGTGAAGGTTCAGGTTCAGGTTAAGTCTCCAGTAAAGGGAGTTGAGGCCTCGGTGATAGTCATGATGGCAGAGAGCGGTAGGATAGCTACAAGAATAATGGTGGTTGACGAGAGACGGTTATGGTGAAGGTAGTGTCTTAAGACTCGAAGGTGATGTTGTTGAAGGTTAATAATGGATGCGACGGTTACAGTGGTCAGTGGTGTCGATGGTGATTTGGTAGTGTAATGTAAGAGTTAGATGAAAGGGAATGGGTGGACAAGATCCGAACCAACTAGATTGACTCGGTCAACCGGTGGTCAACAACGGTCAAACCCGGATGGATCAGCTAGTGAGAGGTATAAACGCACACTTAATACTCTAATTACATATATACATATTATGCGGGCACGTGTGGAGCGATGACCAAAATGGACTCAACTCAATAAACCAACTTATATAAATAATGGACTATGAGAACTAGGAAAGTAGGCGAATGTATATACAAGTAGTGTTACAATATGGTTTTATGGGGATGGTCTAGTAATATAGATTAGAATGTGGATTGACGAATAAGTATTTAACCTCGGGACATATTCATATTATTCGGAAATATGACACGATGTGTAGGTTGATCAACGAGTTGGATTTGGACATTGGATAACAAGTTACAAGTTGGTTAATTTTATAAGAATAGAACCACGAACAATAGACACAACCAATATATATGACACTTAACTATGACACTTTGAAATATAGAAAAGCCAACGACATGGTTGGACGTAGAACTCTTGGACAACAATAGATGATTTGATACTAGAACAATTGAGATTATTGAAACCTTAGATGACATAAATGTAATGGTATACACATGACTGGAACTAGAAGAATTATATAGACAATGTAGCATAAATATTGGTTATTTAGTTATTAGCTATAACCTGAATAATAAATACAAAAAAGTAGGACATTGAGTTGATGAACTCGACATGTGGAACTTCGAAGGAATGGCTACACATTACATGAATAGATAACTGACAGTTAGAATACCACATAATAACTAAAGGTCCTTGTCATCCACACGTGTAACCACGAGACTCAGTTACACGCGCTAATAATGATAATCATGGTAGGGCTTGGCATGTAATGAGTGGGTAGATTCAAGGCGTGGAAATACCATGTGATAATATGACGTAATGCGTTGTCAAGGTGAGTTCCGTGTACCCCGACTTGTTTATAAAATGTTTATTTGTTAAATTGTTTGAAGTACAAGATACTTGCTGCCGGATTGTTAAACTCGCACTCATTAACCCAAGGGGTTTGGGCCACTTAACGTATGGGTAGTACTACTTGGGGAAACCCCTACACACAGTGGATCCGGAAGCCCGGAAAACCCTCCACTGGGGTCTGCGGACCGTTGTGACATATGTTTTGCCAGGTGAATCTATACAGCAGTATATAGATTCGGATTTAGGTTTGAGGTGTGGCTTGTACATTACCGTTATTGTTTGCATAAAACCACACACGGACTCACCAGCATTTTATGCTGACCCAAATCTACTTTTAGTATGTGTTCAGGTACCGCTCGGGATAAAGATCGAACGTGAGGTATTTACTACATGTTGAAATAGAGATAATTGCTAGAAGACCACGATTACGAATCCTTGTGGTTGGTCGGTAGAGGAAACGAGTCACGAGAATGGTGGTTTATATAATCTAGCGCTGAACATTGGATAGAGTCTGGATCTATTAGTGGATATCATTTCAACAACTGCTTCGACGACCACCGCGCCTCGTCCCTGCATAGTTATAGAACAATTATTTAGAAATGTATAATTATATTATCGAACTAGTGTATGTAAGAAACAATAAATATAGTGTATATGTTGCTTCCGTTGTGAAATTTTGGTATCAACTGCATCCCAACCGACACCCCGGGTCGGGGTGTTACAGTTGGTATCAGAGCAACGGATGTAGCGCACCGGGATATCCGTAGAGGATACTCCTAAACTACATCAAGATCCCCTTGAAATCATAGCATTAAGGCCATGAGATTACCTAGTTAGGAAACACCCTGAAGTGTTTAAGAAAGGTCTAAGAATGAACCAACATGAGTCAAAACTGAGGTACCTGAACACGGTGTGAGACCACACGGTAGTAACCCAAGACGATTAAGTGTTGGTAAAACAAACCATGATATGCTTTGGTATTGATAGGAATAAGACTACAAAGGAGACTACTAGAATGATCACGTGAGGTAAATTGACGATTACGGTCCGGAACGTAATTATGAATTTACAGGCATGTGAAAGTTCTAAGAAATCCTGCGAGTCACCAAAAACCCGATTAGTAATCACGCTAAAAAAAATGTGACATAGTTATATTAAAATCGTTAACCATGCGTGTCTACAGTTAATAATCCATACTTATGATTAGAGTGTTTATGTGCTTATGTTATCTGACCACTATAACCTAGATGACGAAAACCCATTTGAACTTTACTAGTATTACGATCTAAATCGATGTAGTATCATCACTTTACTTCATACGGATATTATAATGTCATTGTTACGGCTAACTTTTCTTGACAAAATGTGAGTCGACCATAAATATCAAGTGCTTTATTCACCAAGACGCAAAGGATTAAAGGTACCCAAATTACTAATGATAGAGATAGCAATGATGTCTTAAGTTTTCATGTTTCGTTCATCAATGGGTAGAAGATTTCACTTCCACATTATCATGTTGACTATATTGTAGATAAGGATTAAACTTTGGATTATTTGATTTCTTCATCCGAACTTGGTTACATCAATCTTCGTAAGTATATTTCAAGTATAATGTTCCAGAT
Organism: Ambrosia x helenae; assembly: GCA_030844895.1. Lineage (NCBI taxonomy): Eukaryota > Viridiplantae > Streptophyta > Magnoliopsida > Asterales > Asteraceae > Ambrosia > Ambrosia x helenae. The sequence continues at coordinate 36,208,738 of CM061227.1, forward strand.
TCATTAACTCATCACAGATTTTAGAGTTGATTTCTGTGATCGCAACTAAGGAGACCGTGACCAGGATTTAGAATGTATCAAACACAATGATGATCCAACCTCTGTTAACCAAGGAAACTAGGATTGAACACCACTTGAGGTATTTTTAGGATTCAATTAAAGGTTTCGTCATCTTAAATCCTTATACCAACCCTAGATGACTGTCATGACCATCGGTTTAAGTTTCATAACCTCTTAGTATAATTTGTATGAGACCGGCGAAAGTAAGTTAGGTTGATCTAAGCGAGGGAAGTGAACCCAATTATGATGATAACCATACCCGATACGTATAAAGATGATTTTAAGATATGACTAAAGTCACTATAATTACGATATATTAAGTCTTAAAGTCTGAAGGGAACATCGGGTGACCCCTTAGGTGCCTAAGATCAACTTACCATACAAATATACACCAAGTTTTGTGGACAAGAAAAATTAGAAGTAATCCCAACATAGGCATAAAAACTGGTAAGGGTGACATGACTTAAGAATGTAAGACCACATTTTAGTGCTCAACTTACCCAAAATAAAGTTATTCAGGACTAGTAACTTCCAGAACACACATAGGACTTTCCTAAAAAAAAAAAAAAAAAAAAAATCTTATTAGGCTCAAATGTGCCAACTAGAGTAACCTGGGCAAACAATGAAAGCCAATATTGAAGTATTCAAAAGATTTAAGTGAATTCGTCACTCTTAAAAGCCTTTTCTAAGGAAAAAAAAAAAAACCCTTTTCCGTTAAGCTTTTAAACGTTTTGTACCTCGAAACATTATCTGCTACCTATACTTTGATTAAGAGTATCTCATTTGGTCTTTTAACTCTATCCTAAGAGTTCCTTAGTTTCGAACCAATCTATGAGTAGAATTTCATTAGGGATTAAAAGAGATTTCCGGTACATCTTCGAAGTATCTATAGTGTGGTGGGTTGGTTGCGGTACACCCTATATATAAACACTAATGGTACGTCGGAAATGAAACTGGAAGTCAAACCAAGGACAAAACCTTAGTGAAGTTATAATCCATCCATGTATCCCTTTAATGTCCAAATCCTCGTATGACCTTTCGATATGGTATAAAACCTTTAAGAATTGTGAAGGTAACTCCTAACGGGGGAAGCAGATATGATCTTGGTATCTAAGGAAACTCGACATATATGAAATGGAATAACTTTAAGATTTGACTGAAACCACTTTAGTTGCGAATTGCTCTTACAGCTTGAAAATTTCTAAGAATATGAAAGTAATTGAGGAGCAAAGAGTTTAAGATTGATACACGGTCGAAGAAGAAATTACTTGAACATGTATAAGCTGATAGTTGATATCTCACTATTGTACAAGTTCGATAATAGAGCCGTAAGAATTATGACAAGACCCTTCGAAAATTGAACCATGGTAGAGATAGCGATTTAGAATATTCTATATGGGTCTTACTCGAGACTACATATATATCCGGTAACTAAGAATGGCACTAATACTTGGATATTACCACTCGACTTTACTGAGATTAATTGAGTAAAACCTGGTAAAGAAGTAGAGTCTCATATTTTTAGTTCCTTTAATCTTAGAAGATTAACGCCCTTGTTTAATACCCTCCTAAAGGAAACACTGGAAATTCCAAAGTTAGTAACCAATGAAGGATTATTTGTTACTCTTGAAAAACTATCATGTACCTCGTTCTTTATGACGTTGACCAATAAAGTTTATTACACTATATAAGACTACGACAGTTGATACAAAAGGGTAACACAGAAGAAATTCCGAGGACGGAATTCCAGTAACGGGGGGAGAATGTAACAACCTGGTTTAAGGACCCAAAAATTTTTCGCGATTAGACCAAAAACAATGAAAAACTAAATATTAATAGTAAGAAAGATATGGATACGAGACCAAAACCAAAAAGTATTAAATATTTATCATGACGTGATAAAAAATTTATATACGAAAACGGGTTACGAGACCGAGCCGGTACCAAAAACGAACCCACCCAAATATGGGTGAGTCACACAAGAGAAGGACACATGTCCTCTCTTGCTTGTGACACCACCCCTACTGTTAATTATAAAAACACACGCATACACCTCCTGTTACCTTACCCTTAGCTTCTCAAACACACAATAAACTAGCTACTCATTTATAAACCCCACTCCCTTATACAGATTTAGAGAGAGGGAGAGATCAGAGGATTAGAGATGGAGAGAAGGAAGGGGAGCCGGATGGCTTCCTGCCACCACCAACGGTGGTCACGGCGGTGACACCGCCTCCCAAATAAACCCACCACCCACTTTACCCCTAAAAGAATTTGGAGATAAAGAACCACGTATGCTTTCCGATTAGAGAGAGAGGGACGGCCAGAGAGAGAGACAGAAGTGGTAGCGATGCTGTGGAGGGTAACAGAACAGAGGGGAAGGGTACGGACGGCGACTTTAGTCCGGGTACCATGGGGTTTAGTGGTGAGGCTAGGTTCCGACTAGGGTTCTGTTTCGGGGGTTCGTAAGTTATCAACGGCGGCTGCTCAGGGAGGGTCTCGATAGTTGGAGGAGGCGGTGCTAAGGTCGGGCGACAGTGGGATTATGGTGGTCAGTGGTGAAGGTTCAGGTTCAGGTTAAGTCTCCGGTAAAGGGAGTTGAGGCCTCGGTGATAGTCATGATGGCAGTGTGAGAAATATTTTCTTCATTGCAATTCTCAATAGAGGTTACACCATAATATAGGAGACATTTACAACAAGATCTCCATAATTTTGGGAGATATCCTAAAATACCTCAATCAACATAATTAACATAATAAATACAATATATGCTATTACACCCCCGCAGTCGAAGCGTAGGGCGGACGAATGCTGAGACTGTCTCGAAAATCATCAAAGAGTACACTCGGGAGTCCTTTGGTAAAAATATCTGCAATCTGATGACGAGAGGGGACATGCAGAACTCGAACACAACCTTTCTGTACCTGCTCACGAACAAAGTGGATGTCGAGCTCGATGTGCTTGGTGCGTTGATGCTGCACCGGGTTACCAGAGAGATAAATGGCACTAATATTATCACAGTAGACTATCGAAGCCCGTGTGATCGGATGCTGTAGTTCCAGAAGAAGGTTGCGAAGCCAGCAGAGTTCAGCAACAACGTTAGCCACACCACGGTATTCAGCTTCAGCACTGGACCTGGAGATGGTGGATTGACGCTTTGAAGACCAGGAGATTAGATTGTCCCCAAAATAGACACAGTAACCTGATGTAGAGCGTCGAGTATCAGGACATCCTGCCCAGTCGGCGTCAGTGTATGCAACAAGGGAGAGGGACTGAGCAGAAGTAAGATGAAGACCATAGTCAGTTGTGCCCTGAATGTAGCGAATGATGCGCTTGAGTGCATTCCAGTGTGAGACGCGTGGTGCATGCATATACATACATATCTGCTGAACAGCATAGGAGATATCCGGCCTGGTAAAAGTCAAGTACTGAAGAGCACCTGCCAGACTACGATAAGAAGAAGGGTCATCATATAGAGGACCTGAATCTGCCGAAAGCTTAGACTGGGTATCCACAGGGGTAGCCGCAGGCTTACAAGTATCCATGGCAGCCCGATGAATGATGTCCCGAGCATACGACTGTTGGGACAAGAACATGGAGTCACCTGTGCGAGTAACCTGAATCCCCAAGAAATAAGACAGAGGACCTAGGTCCTTCATGGCGAATTCACCTGCAAGTGTGTGAAGAAGATGCTGTCGAAGACCATCATTAGAAGTGGTGAGAATGATGTCGTCAACATAAATAAGAAGATAAGCAATGTCGCTGTCATGTTTGTAGACAAACAGTGAATTGTCGGACTTGCTTTGAGAAAACCCCTGAGAAGTAACAAAATCCGTAAACCGCTGGTACCAAGCCCTGGGCGCCTGTTTGAGGCCATAGAGAGACTTTTTCAGAAGACATACGTGATCTGGGAAGTCCTGATGACGAAAACCAATGGGTTGATGCATGTAGACTGTTTCTGCTAAGTTGCCGTGCAGAAAAGCGTTGGTGACATCAAGTTGGTGAATGCTCCATGATTATGCCAAAGCCAAAGAAAGAACAGTGCGAATAGTAGCCGGTTTGACAACCGGGCTGAAGGTTTCTCCACAATCTATGCCCTGTTCCTGTTTACGCCCATCACACACTAGACGAGCTTTGTACCGCTCGAGACTGCCATCCGACCTGTACTTATGCTTAAATAACCACATGCAACGAATAATATTCATATCAGGTGTGCGAGGTACAAGTTCCCAGGTCTTATTTTTAATAAGAGCACTAAATTCGTTAGACATAGCATTGTACCACTCTGGAGTGGCTAAGGCAACCTGAGGGTTCTTGGGAATGGGTGCAATGGTGGTGGCATGTAGGTTAAAGGGTTGTTTCGGTTTAGTGATTCCGCTCATAGAGCGAGTGTGAACGGTGCGCATAGGTGGGGGAGGTGGTGGAGGGGGTGGGGGTGTGGGGGCCGTGGCAGGGGAGTGTGACGGAGCATTGTGGAGTGGGCTAGGTGGAGGTTGGGCCTGATGGTTGGTGGGTACGGAGGGATTTGGGCCTGAGAGGTGGTCAGACGGAAGGTGTGAAGGATTGGGTGTTGCCGAGGTGGGGTCCGGCCCAGGAGTGGTAGATGGGAGTGGACTGGAGGTGAGGACGACCCAGTAGGGGTGGGCGGCCCAGCAGGAGGAGTAGTGTTGGGTGGGTTTCGGGTGAGATGGTCCCAAACGAGGGGATTTATGGTGGGGTTAAGTAATTCATAGGAAGGAGGTTTGGTGGGTGATTGGATGGCATATGGGAAAATGGTTTCCTCGAAGTGAACGTGTCGAGAAATAATGAGTTGGTGAGTGGTGAGGTCAAGGCACTTGTATCCCCTATGGTTAGATGGGTAACCAAGTAAGACACATGGGTTTGATCGGTAGTTAAGCTTGTGGATAGTGGTAGAAGGAGTGAGAGGATAACAGAGACATCCAAAAACACGAAGATGCTCATATTCGGGGATGACCCCGTAAAGGAGTGAGGTGGGTGAACGAAAGTTGTAGGTTTTGTTGGGGAGAATGTTGAGGAGGTAAGTGGCGGTTTCAAGTGCGTGATGCCAAAAGGATGGTGGCAAGGACGCTTGTGCGAGAAGGGTACGGATCATGTTATTGATGGTACGGATTTTGCGTTCAGCTTTTCCGTTTTGTGAGGATGTGTAAGGGCACGAAAAACGGAATTGCATACCAGTGTTATGACAAAAGTTATAAAAGTTATTATTGGCATATTCTTTACCGTTGTCACACTGTAATTGTTTAATTGAACGCTCAAATTGGGTACGGACAAGGTTGTGGAGTTGGGTAAAAGTGGTAAACACTTGGGATTTATTGGCAAGGGGAAAAGTCCAAAGAAAGTTAGTGAAGTCGTCTAGAAACAAAATGTAATATTTGTGCCCCCCTGTACTAAGTATGGGAGAGGTCCAAAGATCACTATGTAAAATATCAAATGGCAAACGAGTAACATTAACAGAGTCATAAAATGGTAAACGTACACTTTTACCAAAAACACAAGATTGACATAAAGTTTTATTACATTTGCCATAATCAATAAAAGACGACAATTTTAGGGATTGTAATAAATTGTTGCCAGGATGTCCTAATCTTTGATGCCAGCGATCTTGAGTGGTGATGGTGAGGGCCGTGGGTTGTTCTTGATGTAGCGGAAGTGGTTGCGTGAGGGGGTAAAGATCGCCAGTGCTGTTGCATCTAAGTATAGGAGCCCGAGTTTTGAGATCCTTCACAAGAAAACCAAAAGGGTCACACTCAATGGAAACCAAATTGTCAGCTGTAAGGCGACGAACTGAAATTAGGTTTTTAATAATATTAGGTGCAAATAAAACATTATTGAGTTTTAACGGTGGGAAGGGTGGTGGGAGGGTTTGGTTGCCTTGGGCCAAAACAGGAATGGACATGCCATTACCAACAATTATATTTTTATTAGTGCACGAATTAAAATTAGACGGGGAATATATACCTTGCTGATTTGCCGAATGAGATGAGGCACCCGAGTCCATAACACCGTGATCCGGGGGGTTTAAAGACATAGTGTATAGGGCCTGTTCAATGTCCGTTGGTGTATAGCCAGTGACGTGGGCCTGATCCGGTCTGGAGCCTAAAATCCCCGGGCTGCTGCTGTTGGGCCGCGAGGGGTAAGGACATGGTGGGTTAGTTTGCTGCTGCTGTTGGGCCTGTTGTGGGCTGTTCAAGATACGGGCCCACTGTTGGGCTGTCCAATTTGAAGGGAATATTATGTAGGGATGGTTGGGCTACGTAGATGGGCCAGATGATGAATTAGACCTGTTACGTGTATTAGCAGTATTAGCAGACCTACCTCTTCCAGATCCGGAGCTTCTCCGGGGACGCACACGTGAACCGTCGGACTGCTGTTGCGACGCCGGAGAAGTGGCGTTTTGTGCCACCGTGGCTGCTAAGGCCGTGGAGGCGGCCTGAGAAGCACGAGTCAGTTGGGATTTCTTCGTAGTTTCTTCCATGGTCAATCGAGAGCGAACCTCGTTAAACGGTGGAAGAGGGTCTTTGTTCCGGAGTACGGTTGTCACACCACGCCAATGGCGGAAACACGTGGCGCGACGCTCGAAAGCATATCAAAGTCAAGATTAACACAAACTATATTTAATTAGAAAAGATTATTATATTAAGATGTCGAGAAGGGATACCTGGTTTCAAACATTACTTAAAATCACAAACATTAAGTTTAAAGTGGGGCGTTTCCGTTTATGTCCCAACCCGATGGTAACAATAGATGAAACCCCCAACCAGTGTCCGACATCCCAAATTCCACCGTACTAGCCGCATACCTGTTCAGCACTTAGTTACCTGAAAGATATGTTTAAAAAGACGTCAATATATAAAATATTGGTGAGTTCACAGGTTTTAGTTTCGTAAATACGACATTTTACATCCTGTGCAAATCCAGCACATTTTTACATCCTGTGCAATCCAGCACATTTTTACATCCTGTGCAATCCAGCACATTTTTTACATCCTGTGCAATCCAGCACATTTTTTACATCCTGTGCAAATCCAGCACATTTTTACATCCTGTGCAATCCAGCACATTTTTACATCCTGTGCAATCCAGCACATTTTTTACATCCTGTGCAATCCAGCACATTTTGTGGCCTTTGTATGGAGTAGCTAGCTCCTACAAATTATGATGATAAGCAATCCCCTGAGTCCCATAACCAAACCAAGACTAATAAATATGCCCCGCTCCAAGTCGTTTCTCGGAAACCAACGACTTAAGTTCAGAATACGTGCACCTCTTGTCTTTACCGGGTTGACGCTATCAACCAGAGGTGGGCCTCGTCAGGCACCAATAGTACTATCCAAATATTCCTTTGGTTTCATTTTACCTGAATTAATGGTTACAGTAGCGAGGACCCAACCCCGAGTGGCGACCAAAAACTCAAGTACTCATCATGCCACTTACCACATTTTAACCTTTGAAAACATTTCAATATGTGATAATTTTTTACAAACATATCTTTCCCCCAGTTAAAAACAGTAAAATGGGGCCGTGAAACTCACCTTAATTTCCATGCTTAGCTAGCAAATAAAATCCAAAGCCTTGACCGACTTTCTCGTGCCCTAAGTACCAATAAAGGACACCTTAAAGTCTATCATATATAAACCTAGATTAATTTCCGTTTAAAAGATAGTTTATTCAACTATCTTGACTCGTGTGTACTAACCCGAGTCTTTAAGTGTTTTAACTCGACGAACCGATCGTGACTTATCATAATTCATGAGTTCACATACGACATAGTACCCAAGTCGCGCACCTGTTACTATTCGTGTGTAAACCATGTTGGACTAATACCACGAATTGTATAACTCATCCGAGTCATAGCTCGTCTCATAACTCGGATAATTGTATTTGTCTTGTATAATATTTTTGGAAAAATATACTTTGAAGGCCATAAGTGTAGTTATTACAATCAATTAACTTCAATTGTTGCTCCTTTTCCCAAATCCGTTTGCCTTTAAAGATTTCAAAACATTAATTTTTATAAAAGTTTCCAAGTAAAGTCGAACGTTTATATACTTTTTGAGTCCGAACAATAACCATTATTTAGTTACCGAAATCCTTCGAAAACTTGTTAATATTTGGCACTCGACAAAGACCATATCCTTGTTTTGAAATATTGTCCGGTATAGACTATTATTGTTACAAATAATCTTTGTCAAAACAACGTAGTGACTTTGTATAAGACTACATTTGTCAAACACTTGGAAAGTTTATTTGTGAAAACATATACAACGATATTAACCGCGTTGTGCTTCGGATTTTATAAAAATTTCGGCAGAGTGTCCTCTGTTTTTGTACAAACCAGACAACACAAGTTGTCTACAATTTCCCAAAAATCAATCTCCAAATCACAAGACAACAATTTCATTTATTCGCAATTCCATTAAAACGAGACACTATACGCTTCGATAACTTATATAAATACCAAACTTATTTATATAAATATATATAGAACAACATGTACATATAGTATAGTCCAATATTTTAGTCCGACGACAACGTAAAGTCACGCTTATACGCGAAACCAAACATCCGTCTTTTACTTTCTGTTTATTATTTTCGGCCCGTTCGCGAGTTAAACTCCGGTTTTATTTGTGTTTATAATCTATAATATGAAATGCAAAGTAACGCAAATAATTATACCAAAACGTGCGCGCGCGACTTGATGCGTCTAGAACGACGTGTTCGACCGAGTCGACATGTTTGACCGAGTTGACTCGGTCTGACCCGTTGACCAGCTGACCGAGCTTGCCCGCGTGTTGACCGGACTCCTGTTTTGACTAGATCTGACCCGTAACTGAGATCCCGAGCCGAACCCAACTCGCAAAACGAACCCGAACCTTGACCAAAACCGGGTCAGATCTGACCCGAGACCTAACCCGCTGGATCAACCACCACCACCCGAAATCACCTTCGAACCACCACACCAACCATCACCGCGCTGCCTCAACCAAGAACCACCACCACCGTACCCTCCCCATCCTCACCGGACCCAACCTGCGTCCCCCACAGCCGCTCACCACCAGCGAAACCCGTATAATCCGTCAAGACCCGGCCGAGAACCACCCTGACCCGACACCACAGACTCACCTAAAACCACTCATCGGACCACCCACCACCTGCACCACCTTCGGCAACCACAACAGGACCACCTAGGGCCATCACCTGCTGAAACGCGCTTGCTGAAACGAACCACTGGATGACCTATTCGAGCTCCAAAAGCTTCGCACCACCACCTCACCTCAGATCCATCACGATCGGGCCTTTATCACCACAACCACGATCTCAATCGGCCCGTCACAGCCCTTTTTGTTGCTGCTTCAGCCCGTTTTCGGGCCTAAGACCACCGCACAGCCACCACCGTGGGTGGTGGTGGCCGATCGCTGCCATAGGGAGGAGGAGGGAGGTGGCGTGTGAGTGTAAGGGTAGAGAGAGAGAGGGAGGCAGATTTTTAGAGAGAGAGTAGAGAGAGAGAGGGGCTGCGGCTGGTTCAAGTGAGGAAGAAGACAATCTCAAGCTATTTATACTTAGGGTTTGGGGTAGGTGACTTGTACCGCGAATCGAACCCGTTTTAAACGAAAACGCTTCGGTTTGTTATTAGGCCCAATAATTAATTACAAAAACTAGTCGGTTTTGTTCGAAATGAAAAAAACATAACTAAACCGAGCAATTTAAATGTTATTTTCGTAACTCGACGCGTGAAAACGGAACACGCGTTAAAATCGCGTTAATCGATCCGGTCGAGCTATACTTCATTTAGGCGACCTGTTCACTTTCGAAACTAAATAAATGAAGTTATTTATAATAAATAATTATTCCGAAAGTTCGATAACGGTTAAAACCACACGTTTTGACGTTCGAATCCCACGTCAGTTCCTTTCCGCGTTATCCAAAACGCTGCGTTTTAGACCGTTTACCACGCCGATTTCACATCCGTTCGCATCGATAGTAAATACGTGTCGTATTTTCATAGAATAAACTTATGTTATTCCAGTTTGACAAATTTTTTGCTGATGTCAGTTCGTTACGTTAAACACGCGAAGTCTTTCTTAAAAGGCATCAAGACTTCAACGAACTTTCAAAAGGACATCGTAGGACTCATATTAGCTCAACTAACCATAATTAACCTTAAACCATGTTAATTATTTCTAAAACATGATTAGCATCACGTTAATCGTTGTACGAAATTTGCCGGTTGTCACATTCTCCCCCCGTTAAGAGAATTCCGTCCCGGAATTCAGTTCAAGTCATCCGATACGTTAGTATCCTTGAACAGGGCGGGATGTTTGCAACTCACACGATTACCCCTTTTCTTCGTGAACCCAGTTCACGCTTAGCGTCCTAACGAACACAATGTCATGAGTCGGCTACGGCCGAGCTCTTGGGTATCGCAATCCGGCACAAATATCGGTCTTCCCGAAATAGTAGAGCTTTGCGTCAACCTGAATCCTGTCGGTTGAGGAATTGACAATGCTTCCTCAAGCCAAACCTGCGGGATTCGTCAAGAGTCTCACTAAGCTCTTGCGATAATTCGAGCTTGTTCGTTGCAAGGCCAATTTTAACTGACATATCCGAGTCACTGGAGTACTAAGCGAAGTCACTCCATTACCGTTTCGTGCTTAACAACACCCTTTCAGCGTATAACACTCAGCAAAGTCCTATGCCGATTTGAAGTTCCTAAGGCTAACAACGCCTTGTTAGTACAACTCCTTGATTGGTTTGGCCACTTATTCAAGAAGATTTGAATCTACCAGATTCGTCGGTCATCTCTTGAACTCAAGCCAGTTCATGTATATGTCTCTGTCTGTCATTCGACGTACTAGAGACGTACACGTATGCACTCCAGAGGACTTCGAGCAGCACACCCCGAACACTAGGGTGATAATTCCTATCACATAGGAAATTCTGGCGATGAAGTACACGAATTTGATTTGCCACCGACACTAATCGTATCACACAGGACACTTCCGTCCAGGACAATAATTCATTCGTCTCGAGAATGGTAATCCATACTCATCTCAAACTAAGTATCCCAGACTTGCGTTCAAGGTTTGGCACACCCTGAGGCAGGATAACTACTAAAATCCGATATTGTGAAAGTTGACACCTAGTGTCTAGCCACGACTCTCCAAGAGTTTGGGTGGCTATCCGTATGCCTCGCATAATAACTGCAAACGAGTAGGGGATGAGAAGGTTCCAAACAGCGATCGATCATTCCTGTGTCTCATCACAGCCACCGGACACCTCAGGCGACATGACCATTAGGTTCGCTCGTTGAATTTCACTAATCGGGTGATCTTACCAGATCACAAAGCAGTCGACGTTCTCGAGGACGCTGACGATGTATATTCAACATACGGCCGTACAATTCCGCAATACACGTGAATTTAAGCCGACTTAAACACAAGTGTCTAGAGGCTCACATCAACTCACCACGTTGGTCAACACGGGAATGATGTATATGAATCATCATGATATGGTTGCAGCAACAGACAAAGGATAAGGTCTCGACAACATTTCAACACGTTGGTTTCCTCGAGACGGTAAGCAGAGCATTGGTAACTACCCAAAACAAGGGTACCCGGTGCTTGTCCTGCTATATGTGCCTCACGAGCACTGGTGTCCTATCGTTATTAGCAACCTAGAAAGTCAATTCTGAACAACACAGGACACTTTCCCTCGAATTGACTATCCGATCCTATGCAGTGATCTGGGTGAAAGGAGTCCTAAAACTGGAATTCCTCACTCGCCGAATATTCCATCTTTCGGGATCTTTCGAGGTAAGAGGTGAAATTGAGTCATAGATGAATGCATCTGGCATAGATCTCACGTTTGGGCTTGACGGCTTCATGCGTCAAATTCGTTACTTAAAACAACAAACGACCGAGATCGCCCTACAAGAAGTAGTCTTGAGCCTTCCAATAAGGCATCCCATTCAACGACTCAGGTAGTCACACGCATGGGTGCAACATGTAAGCTTTCGAGCTCATCTTGGTTAGTCAGGTACTAAACGCACTGACCTGGCAGCTCATATTACTTTGGTGTCTCCAACAGTGTCTGTCAAGGACAGGGGATTTTGCTCTAGCGCGAGCAATGCTACTGAAAAATAACTGGGAACACCCGTATCGACCCAAGGTCGAAAGGGTTCCACTATCCCAAGAATCTACGCACGACACCAAGACAAGATAGACCTACCCTTAGCAGGATAACACCATTCGCAGGGCTGAGTTGATCGAAGTTACATGGTCGAAGATTTCATCACGGTAGGGTAGCACCCTCACAGAGTAGACAATGCTACATGCCCTTCTAGATTCAGGGTTTCATAAGACCTCCGAATCATGTACCGGGGACTCCACCAATGCACTCGCCGTGGGTGGGTCCACACTGTTATTCCTGTAGTCATCGGCATGACACGTTGGCAGGTATGATGTTAAACAATCCACTGGGATGAGTAATAATAAATTGAGTCTTTCAACTCCTACTAGCCCAAAGGTATGGGTCATAATATTGCTCGCATTTACTCGATTCCTTCACGTTCGGGATGTATTCGAAATCCCTTATCACGAAGACGAGCCTCACCCCGTCGTGTGTGGATCATGGGATTTCCTTCCGACATGATTCGAGAGTGGTTAGTCGACCAAAATGCGCGTAAGGGTCAAGGCTGGACATGGCGTCACTGATGCCTTAGATCTTGACGAGGTAATGCTCACGAAACGCGCGAGCATATAAAGAGGTCGACCCATGATCCGGTCAATTACTGAAACTACCATGAGATTCGAGCTTTAGAGAGATACATGTGCTAATACTAGGATTTGAGTGTCTTATTATGACTTCCCGAAAGTCCGTTGGACACCCGAAATCCTACATTATCGATGGCATCACTACACACCCATTCAGCAACATAACAACGGTTACGTGGGTGTGGGGTAATGTCTTTATCCCAAGGGAACCAAGAGTGAATCAAACGACAAGTTATCACATCATCAAGTCAATCCAACAATTGTAGCAATACGTTCACGGTGCAATACGATAGTAGAAATAACATGACATGACAACAACACATCCACGGACACATCAACAAGGGAACACCGCACAGGTTCAACACGACGACAAAGAAGCATGACAACAAGGCAACACCGCAACATGGACAACTCAACAACAGAGAAGCATGTCAACCAGGTAGTACCGCAACATGAATTTACGACAGCAGGACGACACGCAACCTAGCGAGTCCACTATACATAACTACAAGAAGCTCCATTACGGTGAGCACGCATCCCGGTGCGCTTCAGCTCACCTATGGCGACGGAATCCTTATTCGTAATCCCAGCAGCAACCTATACTCCATAGGCTCATCAGTGGGAACAATTGGGTTATTAAGGGCATTCGTCATCATAAAAGAAATGGGAACGATGGGTTCCACATAATTTAGCAGACTTATTAGGCCGATATCGTTCCTAGGGAGAATGATTGTATACTCGATATAAGTCACTCGAATAATAGCAACTGTAGCATTGACAGGCTCAACCATACCCGAGAGCCATCGCTAACATTAGTCTTGGCAGGAGCCAGGGAATGATAACGAGCGGTTCAACGAAAACCTCAAAGAAAATGGAGTTAATGGCAACGAACTCCATCGTGACACAAACATGATCATAGCGGCTTGGCAAGGGTCTTATAGATGTCCATGTCAATGACAGTGATCTTGGCAGGAGCCTTCGAAACAACAGTAACCTCAAACTTGATAAAAGCCATAGAAACATCCTCCACACACTCAGTATGAGCTACACTCTCAGCAACGACGACATAATTCGCTTGGGCCATAGAACAACGATGGCAGCAACAACAGCAGGCTCAGCAGAAACCTTAGACCCGTCGTAGCTATTAGATGTGTGGTAAATAGTATCCATAGGACCTAGAAACCAATCTATACCTTTTCCAATATCACCATATTGGTCACAACGAGAATAGTAGAGGTAGAAGGATCATAATTTATCGAGACACCACGATAAAATAAAAGACGATACAGACTCTGGCAATCCAGCCGAGTCATCCTTCTCCTTAGGGTCCTCTTGCATGTTATTTTGGTCCTAACACCGATAGTCATCAACTGAAATGCCTCTCCGTTACCTAAGCAAGGCCAGTGAACTTTCCTTCATGACAGCCACGCAGTGAGAGTTTCGAAATATGACAAGAGATTAGACAAGTCACATTGTCCATGACGAATGGATCTCGCAACCTTAGTTTATAAAACACCGTGACAAAGGGACGCAACGTCTCAATATCTATGGGGATTGATGGAATACACCTCGCATCAATTGCCACCCCAAATAATCAACCAGTCTCGTCGTCCTGACGAGGGTAGCGGACGTTCAACATTGCAACATGAGCAATGGAATTGCCGTCCCATGGGTAAGTTTAGTTGACAGAATAACGTGACCACTTCCAGTAGTCCGTTATTTGATTTTCGAGGGGAATTTCGATGTCAGCCAGAGCGTTCCGTGACACTTGACAATTACGTGTCACACGCTTTACGATTTCGGCTCCCGAAATGTGGTTTCACTCCCCGAGTATTATGACGGATTCAGACGCAAAACGCACGTCGTGATCCTATATTCAATATATATGTATGTCCCCATATATATTAACTGACTTGGGTAAAATTATCTCCGACTCGACTCACTTTACCATATAACTACTTTCCCATTAAGTAGTCATACTAGGATCTTGTCAGTCGAGATTTCATTTTTCCCGTAATCGACTCAACTCACCTTTCCATATATTTATTTTCCCATTAAATAAATATACTACGATTTAGTCGATTCGATATTACATTTCTCAACCATCAACTCGACTCACCTTACCGTATAATTATTTTCCCATTAAATAATTATACTAGGATCTTGTCGATTTGACATTTTGTTTTACCACCATCGACTCGACTCACTTTACCGCATAATTATTTTCCCATTAAATAATTATACTAGGATCTTGTCGACTCGACACTACATTTTACAATCATCGACTCGACTCACTTTACCGTATAATTATTTTCCCATTAAATAATTATACTAGGGTCTTGTCGATTCGACATTGTATTTTACGACCATCGACTCGACTCACTTTACCGTATAATTATTTTCCCATTAAATAATTATACTAGGGTCTTGTCGGTCGATATTTCGTTTTCGGCACCCGACCCGGCTCACCTTACCATATATTTATTTTCCCATTAAATAAATATACTAGGATCTTGCCGATCGATATTTCATTTTCAACACCCGACTCGGCTCACTTTACCATATATTTATTTTCCCATTAAATAAATATACTAGGATCTTGCCGATCGATAATTCATTTTCAACACCCGACTCGGCTCACTTTACCATATATTTATTTTCCCATTTAAATAAATATACTAGGATCTTGCCGATCGATATTTCGTCTTCAACACCCGACTCGACTCACTTTACCATATATTTATTTTCCCATTTAAATAAATATACTATGGTCTTGCCGATTCGACATTGTTGATTTAGACGGGGGCTATCATGCCTTCTAGATGAAGATGATCAAAGCTATTAACTTAGCAAGGACGATTCTGCCCTCCAATAGGGGAAGGAACGCCTGACCCTCGAAGACAACTTGGGCACGTGCTAGATCAAGAATGACTTACTCCCAGTAATACTACAGCAGCACACGGGCCACTGGTCTCAATACTGATCCACACAGGGTCCCGTGCTCAAAACGCGCTGGTTTCGCAAGGACGCACCCTTGGTCTTCACTGCTTTCCAAGCTTAGCATTCCACGCATCGTACCATGCATTCATCTCTTCGGTAGGCAGTGCATCCTCGTATGTCCGCTCCATCGAAGAACTTCGTGCGGAGGCATTAAACTCCTATACAAGGGAGTTTTCGTCTCCTGTCCTTATCCGATGCGAGAGTTTACGTCAGATTACTCATATGAAGTAGACGTCCGAGCTCTTCCGTGTTCGTACCTTAGAGGTAATGCTGAAGAAAGCTCATTCAGTTTGCGAGGATCAAAATCAAGGGATATCAACAAGACTTCCCTTTTAGCCCGTTGGCCAATCAAAAGCTAAGACTGACCCTACAGTACAAGAATAGACAAGGCAAGGAGTGATCACCAACCCCAGCCCTAGCGCCCACCTAGGTTACCGTGCACCACAAGTTATTATTACGTGTGCACCCGCAATGATAATCGGTGTTGCCAGGTAATTTTGGTGCCCGCTAGTTCCGAGCTTCCTGATCCAAAACAAAGATTTCACACAATAACAGACCCAGACTAGCTTCGCCTTCACAACGTCAGCAACACGACAACGTCCACTAGCACGATAAAGGTTAGCCCTTCCGATCATCCCGTCCGCAGGTAAGCGGGTGAGTTCGTCGTAGACCACCGCTTGTCCTTCCCGCTTGTCGATGTCGGTAACCGATGCAAAAGTGCGGACTAAAGTGAAGTGTGAGACGATATCCTTACAGGCAAGCTATCTGTACTACTTATATGCATTAACTAGCACTAGTTAGAAAATCGGATCTCTACACAATTTAAACATTCATATCCTTATTTTCTAACATTTTATATATTGACACACATGGCTAGTCGGTCGGAATTTCCCCTTGTACAATCCATGTACAATTTTCTTTCTTTTCTAAAAAATGTTTCGTTGTGTTTTATTTTTGAAAACTCCGTTTTCGAGCCAAAACCGGTTATAGTCTAGATTTTTCAAAAACACTAGTTCGCTATAACCTTGGCTCTGATACCACTTCTGTCACACCACGCCAATGGCGGAAACACGTGGCGCGACGCTCGAAAGCATATCAAAGTCAAGATTAACACAAACTATATTTAATTAGAAAAGATTATTATATTAAGATGTCGAGAAGGGATACCTGGTTTCAAACATTACTTAAAATCACAAACATTAAGTTTAAAGTGGGGCGTTTCCGTTTATGTCCCAACCCGATGGTAACAATAGATGAAACCCCCAACCAGTGTCCGACATCCCAAATTCCACCGTACTAGCCGCATACCTGTTCAGCACTTAGTTACCTGAAAGATATGTTTAAAAAGACGTCAATATATAAAATATTGGTGAGTTCACAGGTTTTAGTTTCGTAAATACGACATTTTACATCCTGTGCAAATCCAGCACATTTTTACATCCTGTGCAATCCAGCACATTTTTACATCCTGTGCAATCCAGCACATTTTTTACATCCTGTGCAATCCAGCACATTTTTACATCCTGTGCAAATCCAGCACATTTTTACATCCTGTGCAATCCAGCACATTTTTACATCCTGTGCAATCCAGCACATTTTGTGGCCTTTGTATGGAGTAGCTAGCTCCTACAAATTATGATGATAAGCAATCCCCTGAGTCCCATAACCAAACCAAGACTAATAAATATGCCCCGCTCCAAGTCGTTTCTCGGAAACCAACGACTTAAGTTCAGAATACGTGCACCTCTTGTCTTTACCGGGTTGACGCTATCAACCAGAGGTGGGCCTCGTCAGGCACCAATAGTACTATCCAAATATTCCTTTGGTTTCATTTTACCTGAATTAATGGTTACAGTAGCGAGGACCCAACCCCGAGTGGCGACCAAAAACTCAAGTACTCATCATGCCACTTACCACATTTTAACCTTTGAAAACATTTCAATATGTGATAATTTTTGACAAACATATCTTTCCCCCAGTTAAAAACAGTAAAATGGGGCCGTGAAACTCACCTTAATTTCCATGCTTAGCTAGCAAATAAAATCCAAAGCCTTGACCGACTTTCTCGTGCCCTAAGTACCAATAAAGGACACCTTAAAGTCTATCATATATAAACCTAGATTAATTTCCGTTTAAAAGATAGTTTATTCAACTATCTTGACTCGTGTGTACTAACCCGAGTCTTTAAGTGTTTTAACTCGACGAACCGATCGTGACTTATCATAATTCATGAGTTCACATACGACATAGTACCCAAGTCGCGCACCTGTTACTATTCGTGTGTAAACCATGTTGGACTAATACCACGAATTGTATAACTCATCCGAGTCATAGCTCGTCTCATAACTCGGATAATTGTATTTGTCTTGTATAATATTTTTGGAAAAATATACTTTGAAGGCCATAAGTGTAGTTATTACAATCAATTAACTTCAATTGTTGCTCCTTTTCCCAAATCCGTTTGCCTTTAAAGATTTCAAAACATTAATTTTTATAAAAGTTTCCAAGTAAAGTCGAACGTTTATATACTTTTTGAGTCCGAACAATAACCATTATTTAGTTACCGAAATCCTTCGAAAACTTGTTAATATTTGGCACTCGACAAAGACCATATCCTTGTTTTGAAATATTGTCCGGTATAGACTATTATTGTTACAAATAATCTTTGTCAAAACAACGTAGTGACTTTGTATAAGACTACATTTGTCAAACACTTGGAAAGTTTATTTGTGAAAACATATACAACGATATTAACCGCGTTGTGCTTCGGATTTTATAAAAATTTCGGCAGAGTTTCCTCTGTTTTTGTACAAACCAGACAACACAAGTTGTCTACAATTTCCCAAAAATCAATCTCCAAATCACAAGACAACAATTTCATTTATTCGCAATTCCATTAAAACGAGACACTATACGCTTCGATAACTTATATAAATACCAAACTTATTTATATAAATATATATAGAACAACATGTACATATAGTATAGTCCAATATTTTAGTCCGACGACAACGTAAAGTCACGCTTATACGCGAAACCAAACATCCGTCTTTTACTTTCTGTTTATTATTTTCGGCCCGTTCGCGAGTTAAACTCCGGTTTTATTTGTGTTTATAATCTATAATATGAAATGCAAAGTAACGCAAATAATTATACCAAAACGTGCGCGCGCGACTTGATGCGTCTAGAACGACGTGTTCGACCGAGTCGACATGTTTGACCGAGTTGACTCGGTCTGACCCGTTGACCAGCTGACCGAGCTTGCCCGCGTGTTGACCGGACTCTTGTTTTGACTAGATCTGACCCGTAACTGAGATCCCGAGCCGAACCCAACTCGCAAAACGAACCCGAACCTTGACCAAAACCGGGTCAGATCTGACCCGAGACCTAACCCGCTGGATCAACCACCACCACCCGAAATCACCTTCGAACCACCACACCAACCATCACCGCGCTGCCTCAACCAAGAACCACCACCACCGTACCCTCCCCATCCTCACCGGACCCAACCTGCGTCCCCCACAGCCGCTCACCACCAGCGAAACCCGTATAATCCGTCAAGACCCGGCCGAGAACCACCCTGACCCGACACCACAGACTCACCTAAAACCACTCATCGGACCACCCACCACCTGCACCACCTTCGGCAACCACAACAGGACCACCTAGGGCCATCACCTGCTGAAACGCGCTTGCTGAAACGAACCACTGGATGACCTATTCGAGCTCCAAAAGCTTCGCACCACCACCTCACCTCAGATCCATCACGATCGGGCCTTTATCACCACAACCACGATCTCAATCGGCCCGTCACAGCCCTTTTTGTTGCTGCTTCAGCCCGTTTTCGGGCCTAAGACCACCGCACAGCCACCACCGTGGGTGGTGGTGGCCGATCGCTGCCATAGGGAGGAGGAGGGAGGTGGCGTGTGAGTGTAAGGGTAGAGAGAGAGAGGGAGGCAGATTTTTAGAGAGAGAGTAGAGAGAGAGAGGGGCTGCGGCTGGTTCAAGTGAGGAAGAAGACAATCTCAAGCTATTTATACTTAGGGTTTGGGGTAGGTGACTTGTACCGCGAATCGAACCCGTTTTAAACGAAAACGCTTCAGTTTGTTATTAGGCCCAATAATTAATTACAAAAACTAGTCGGTTTTGTTCGAAATGAAAAAAACATAACTAAACCGAGCAATTTAAATGTTATTTTCGTAACTCGACGCGTGAAAACGGAACACGCATTAAAATCGCGTTAATCGATCCGGTCGAGCTATACTTCATTTAGGCGACCTGTTCACTTTCGAAACTAAATAAATGAAGTTATTTATAATAAATAATTATTCCGAAAGTTCGATAACGGTTAAAACCACACGTTTTGACGTTCGAATCCCACGTCAGTTCCTTTCCGCGTTATCCAAAACGCTGCGTTTTAGACCGTTTACCACGCCGATTTCACATCCGTTCGCATCGATAGTAAATACGTGTCGTATTTTCATAGAATAAACTTATGTTATTCCAGTTTGACAAATTTTTTGCTGATGTCAGTTCGTTACGTTAAACACGCGAAGTCTTTCTTAAAAGGCATCAAGACTTCAACGAACTTTCAAAAGGACATCGTAGGACTCATATTAGCTCAACTAACCATAATTAACCTTAAACCATGTTAATTATTTCTAAAACATGATTAGCATCACGTTAATCGTTGTACGAAATTTGCCGGTTGTCACAACGGTGGAGATGCCGTCGTACTGTTCCGTTAATCCGGTGAGAACCTTGATGACGAGGATGTGATCTTGAACCGGGGCACCAACACTCGCCAATTGATCGGCGAGATGTTTAGAATGTTGACAATAATCGGACATGGAGGAGAAGTTGGCTAGGTTGAGGTTGGCGAACTCTTGTCCGAGGAAGATAGCACGGGTGGTTTTGTTGTCGTTGAATTCGTCTTGAATCAGCGACCAAGCCTCGTAGGCTGATTGACCGGGTTTAAGAATGATATGAAGGAGGGGTTGGGAGATAGTGGCGTATATCCACTGGAGAACTATGGCGTCAAGACGAGACCATAGTGCCTCCGCCGCAGATGCGGCAGCAGCTTTGTCAGCGTCAGCAGAAGAAGAAGCTGACGTAGGCGGTCTAGGTGACAAGTGATCGTGCACTTCATAAGCACGGCAGTGCACCTGGAACAGGGTTGACCAAGCCGAGTAATGGGGAGAGTCTTTTTCAAGGGTGAAAGGGATGTGGGTTTTGATATTGTTGACCGCTAGGGCCGGGTGAAGAGAAGAAGACATGGAGAAGAAGGAGGGAAAAGGTAGGAGAGTGGTGGTGAAAAGAAAAAGGAGGCAGCCGGACAAGACAGTCAGCGGCGGCAGGTAGGATGAAGTAGGGTTTGGATCTTAGGCTAATGATACCATGTGAGAAATATTTTCTTCATTGCAATTCTCAATAGAGGTTACACCATAATATAGGAGACATTTACAACAAGATCTCCATAATTTTGGGAGATATCCTAAAATACCTCAATCAACATAATTAACATAATAAATACAATATATGCTATTAGGCAGAGAGCGGTAGGATAGCTACAAGATTAATGGTGGTTGACGAGAGATGGTTATGGTGAAGGTAGTGTCTTAAGACTCGAAGGTGATGTTGTTGAAGGTTAATAATGGATGCGACGGTTACAGTGGTCAGTGGTGTCGATGGTGATTTGGTAGTGTAATGTAAGAGTTAGATGAAAGGGAATGGGTGGACAAGATCCGAACCAACTAGATTGACTCGGTCAACCGGTGGTCAACAACGGTCAAACCCGGATGGATCAGCTAGTGAGAGGTATAAACGCACACTTAATACTCTAATTACATATATACATATTATGCGGGCACGTGTGGAGCGATGACCAAAATGGACTCAACTCAATAAACCAACTTATATAAATAATGGACTATGAGAACTAGGAAAGTAGGCGAATGTATATACAAGTAGTGTTACAATATGGTTTTATGGGGATGGTCTAGTAATATAGATTAGAATGTGGATTGACGAATAAGTATTTAACCTCGGGACATATTCATATTATTCGGAAATATGACACGATGTGTAGGTTGATCAACGAGTTGGATTTGGACATTGGATAACAAGTTACAAGTTGGTTAATTTTATAAGAATAGAACCACGAACAATAGACACAACCAATATATATGACACTTAACTATGACACTTTGAAATATAGAAAAGCCAACGACATGGTTGGACGTAGAACTCTTGGACAACAATAGATGATTTGATACTAGAACAATTGAGATTATTGAAACCTTAGATGACATAAATGTAATGGTATACACATGACTGGAACTAGAAGAATTATATAGACAATGTAGCATAAATATTGGTTATTTAGTTATTAGCTATAACCTGAATAATAAATACAAAAAAGTAGGACATTGAGTTGATGAACTCGACATGTGGAACTTCAAAGGAATGGCTACACATTACATGAATAGATAACTGACAGTTAGAATACCACATAATAACTAAAGGTCCTTGTCATCCACACGTGTAACCACGAGACTCAGTTACACGCGCTAATAATGATAATCATGGTAGGGCTTGGCATGTAATGAGTGGGTAGATTCAAGGCGTGGAAATACCATGTGATAATATGACGTAATGCGTTGTCAAGGTGAGTTCCGTGTACCCCGACTTGTTTATAAAATGTTTATTTGTTAAACTGTTTGAAGTACAAGATACTTGCTGCCGGATTGTTAAACTCGCACTCATTAACCCAAGGGGTTTGGGCCACTTAACGTATGGGTAGTACTACTTGGGGAAACCCCCACACACAGTGGATCCGGAAGCCCGGAAAACCCTCCACTGGGGTCTGCGACCGTTGTGACATATGTTTTGCCAGGTGAATCTATACAGCAGTATATAGATTCGGATTTAGGTTTGAGGTGTGGCTTGTACATTACCGTTATTGTTTGCATAAAACCACACACGGACTCACCAGCATTTTATGCTGACCCAAATCTACTTTTAGTATGTGTTCAGGTACCGCTCGGGATAAAGATCGAACGTGAGGTATTTACTACATGTTGCAATAGAGATAATTGCTAGAAGACCACGATTACGAATCCTTGTGGATGGTCGGTAGAGGAAACGAGTCACGAGAATGGTGGTTTAGATAATCTAGCGCTGAACATTGGATAGAGTCTGGATCGATTAGTGGATATCATTTCAACAACTGCTTCGACGACCACCGCGCCTCGTCCCTGCATAGTTATAGAACAATTATTTAGAAATGTATAATTATATTATCGAACTAGTGTATGTAAGAAACAATAAATATAGTGTATATGTTGCTTCCGTTGTGAAATTTTGGTATCAACTGCATCCCAACCGACACCCCTGGGTCGGGGTGTTACAAGTTTGGTGAGTCATGAAGGGAGGACACATGTCCTCCCCTCCTTTTGACAACATTCCCACAAAAACAACAATGGTTTTGTAAAAACCATTTAACTCTATCCCTTATAAAAATCCAAACCATCCAAACCCGCCCTTGTATTATAAACACACACAAACACATCATATCACACAACACACACTCACACTATCTTTCATAACTCACGCACACACACACCTTACTGGTTAAAAGAGAGAGGGAGAATTAGAGAGAGTAGATGGAATCGGAGACAGGAAAGAGAGAGGGGGGGGGGAACCGGAGGAGGAGGAAGACTGAAGAGGCAGACGACGGCGAGGGCACTGATAACCTACCCGAGTCATCACCCGATTTAAGGTAAGAACTCAAAACCCCCTTTTTCTCTTTGATGACAACCTAAGAAGGAGATGGTGATGATGGATTTATACAGGATCGGAGGTGGTTTCCGATGGGGTCACAGTGATGGTTGATAGTGGTGGGTTATGGTGATGGTACAGATGAGGATGGTTATAGTGGTGGTGACAGACGATGGTAGTACAGTAGGCTCAGGTGGCTACCGGATGCAGGATCGTGACCGGATGAAGGATGATGGGTCAGGTCAGGGTTTCAGGTCTAAGAAACAGGTCAACAGAAGTCAACCAAGGTCAACAATAGCAGGTCAACAGAACTCAACCTTAGGGTCAACTTTGACCAACATTAACCGAGACCGAGCATGAGGTATGACCGAACTCACTAACCCGATAAATATATTAATTAACCTTTATTATTATATATATATATATATATATAATGTGTGGGACTTGAAAAGCGTATATGAACTGAGGCCAAAACTATAAGTTAGATCTAATGTTGGTTTGACATCTTGATTGGAAGTTGGACATCGAGGTTATTGACTCGGAACATTGGACACCCGATTTAGTACATTTAGGCACTCGACACTTAGATATGGAAAAATGACATATACAAACCTTAACTTGGATGTTTGGATTGGATACTCGGACAAAAAGACTTGGGAGTAAGATGAGGTTATAATCAACACACGCTAAAACATAGAAAACAACACATGAATTAGAAGAGATATTGCCCGTCTCCTCGAACGTGGAAACATAGGACTAGGACATAAGATTGGAACGAGATCTAGACGCCTACGATTAGAATAGATACATGGACATAACACATGAACATGGAATAATACCTCGGACATTTGGACATTGCTTAGAACACTTGATACCTCGACAACTAAGATTCGGACA
This sequence comes from Ambrosia x helenae, assembly GCA_030844895.1. Taxonomy (NCBI): domain Eukaryota; kingdom Viridiplantae; phylum Streptophyta; class Magnoliopsida; order Asterales; family Asteraceae; genus Ambrosia; species Ambrosia x helenae. The sequence continues at coordinate 36,233,268 of CM061227.1, forward strand.
TAATACAACCTACTCAAAGTAAAGATATAAAAATACATATATTGGAATAGATAATGGCATGGATTTGAGACATAAGGTGCGGACATAATTATAATTAACGCATATTAGGTATAATAAATAGATATTGTAATAGTCATCGTCTCGACTAGACATGAACTAAGTTATATAGTATAACTTTAAGATGTGTTACATTGAAGAGACTTAAAACTCGAGATTATTAGTTGCAAATTTCTCCCGAAAATATATATTGGATACGTTATATGAAAACAAGCAGATTTACATTTGACTTGTAAAATATGCAATACAAGTTTATAAAATGCAAGATGAAATCATTTCATGAAGTATGTGTAGATCTAATGTGTTTTAAAGGACCGAAATTTAAAATGGCGTGAAGGTTGTGAATGATCCCAGATGCCTTAATGAATTTTGGAAAATAGAATTTTTCGTATTTAGACATTTATTTAACTTGTAGGTTGAAATCTCATTAAAGTCGAAAATTTTTAATTATTATGAAATGTTGAGAAAACCTAAGGGTTATTGGGTTAACTTGAAACCTTTTAATTATCAAACTTCTACGAAAATTTATACATAAAAAAAGATCGTTTGTTTTTAAGGTTCGTTAAGGCATCTCTTTGGGCTCATGGCGACTACTTGTTTCAAAACACAAGGTGTATATAAAGTGTGTTCTAATTTGACGAATAGGCTTTGTAAAAAAAAAAAACTTATAGGATAAGTTGTCAAATTAATCGTTTTAGAGATTTAAGGATATACTGTGACTTTGATCAAGTAAGTTTGTAAACATGGAGATATAATATAAGCTTTAATGTGATAATAAAACGAACAAAACGTTTTAATAATGATGATAAGGAATTCAAAAGCGAATGATCAATGAATAATGGCATATGAAACATCAAATGATTAAATTGGGTCTTCAAATGATAAACAAATATAAATATTAATGATATAAAACATTGGAATTGTTTCCATAGGAAACTTTGACTAATTCAAGTATTTGAAATTTCCTAATGACTTGTGGGGGCGTACTTTGGCCTATAAGTGAATGCTCACCCTTCCAGATTGCACGTGCCCCATCACTAGTAAATTCCAAAACTTTAGCGAGATTAAAAAAAACGAGATGCAGAAATAGATCCTTGAGATGTGGATTTCACTCCTAACTCAAAGATGTATTTCAAAATTGAAAACGATTGTGGAATGAAACCAATCACTAAGTTAAGGATAACACTCCCAGCTTAGTGGTTAAGTTCCTTTAGTCCGGGTACCATGGGGTTTAGTGGTGAGGCTAGGTTCCGACTAGGGTTCTGTTTCGGGGGTTCGTAAGTTATCAACGGCGGCTGCTCAGGGAGGGTCTCGATAGTTGGAGGAGGCGGTGCTAAGGTCGGGCGACAGTGGGATTATGGTGGTCAGTGGTGAAGGTTCAGGTTCAGGTTAAGTCTCCGGTAAAGGGAGTTGAGGCCTCGGTGATAGTCATGATGGCAGTGTGAGAAATATTTTCTTCATTGCAATTCTCAATAGAGGTTACACCATAATATAGGAGACATTTACAACAAGATCTCCATAATTTTGGGAGATATCCTAAAATACCTCAATCAACATAATTAACATAATAAATACAATATATGCTATTACACCCCCGCAGTCGAAGCGTAGGGCGGACGAATGCTGAGACTGTCTCGAAAATCATCAAAGAGTACACTCGGGAGTCCTTTGGTAAAAATATCTGCAATCTGATGACGAGAGGGGACATGCAGAACTCGAACACAACCTTTCTGTACCTGCTCACGAACAAAGTGGATGTCGAGCTCGATGTGCTTGGTGCGTTGATGCTGCACCGGGTTACCAGAGAGATAAATGGCACTAATATTATCACAGTAGACTATCGAAGCCCGTGTGATCGGATGCTGTAGTTCCAGAAGAAGGTTGCGAAGCCAGCAGAGTTCAGCAACAACGTTAGCCACACCACGGTATTCAGCTTCAGCACTGGACCTGGAGATGGTGGATTGACGCTTTGAAGACCAGGAGATTAGATTGTCCCCAAAATAGACACAGTAACCTGATGTAGAGCGTCGAGTATCAGGACATCCTGCCCAGTCGGCGTCAGTGTATGCAACAAGGGAGAGGGACTGAGCAGAAGTAAGATGAAGACCATAGTCAGCTGTGCCCTGAATGTAGCGAATGATGCGCTTGAGTGCATTCCAGTGTGAGACGCGTGGTGCATGCATATACATACATATCTGCTGAACAGCATAGGAGATATCCGGCCTGGTAAAAGTCAAGTACTGAAGAGCACCTGCCAGACTACGATAAGAAGAAGGGTCATCATATAGAGGACCTGAATCTGCCGAAAGCTTAGACTGGGTATCCACAGGGGTAGCCGCAGGCTTACAAGTATCCATGGCAGCCCGATGAATGATGTCCCGAGCATACGACTGTTGGGACAAGAACATGGAGTCACCTGTGCGAGTAACCTGAATCCCCAAGAAATAAGACAGAGGACCTAGGTCCTTCATGGCGAATTCACCTGCAAGTGTGTGAAGAAGATGCTGTCGAAGACCATCATTAGAAGTGGTGAGAATGATGTCGTCAACATAAATAAGAAGATAAGCAATGTCGCTGTCATGTTTGTAGACAAACAGTGAATTGTCGGACTTGCTTTGAGAAAACCCCTGAGAAGTAACAAAATCCGTAAACCGCTGGTACCAAGCCCTGGGCGCCTGTTTTGAGGCCATAGAGAGACTTTTTCAGAAGACATACGTGATCTGGGAAGTCCTGATGACGAAAACCAATGGGTTGATGCATGTAGACTGTTTCTGCTAAGTTGCCGTGCAGAAAAGCGTTGGTGACATCAAGTTGGTGAATGCTCCATGATTATGCCAAAGCCAAAGAAAGAACAGTGCGAATAGTAGCCGGTTTGACAACCGGGCTGAAGGTTTCTCCACAATCTATGCCCTGTTCCTGTTTACGCCCATCACACACTAGACGAGCTTTGTACCGCTCGATACTGCCATCCGACCTGTACTTATGCTTAAATAACCACATGCAACGAATAATATTCATATCAGGTGTGCGAGGTACAAGTTCCCAGGTCTTATTTTTAATAAGAGCACTAAATTCGTTAGACATAGCATTGTACCACTCTGGAGTGGCTAAGGCAACCTGAGGGTTCTTGGGAATGGGTGCAATGGTGGTGGCATGTAGGTTAAAGGGTTGTTTCGGTTTAGTGATTCCGCTCATAGAGCGAGTGTGAACGGTGCGCATAGGTGGGGGGAGGTGGTGGAGGGGGTGGGGGTGTGGGGGCCGTGGCAGGGGAGTGTGACGGAGCATTGTGGAGTGGGCTAGGTGGAGGTTGGGCCTGATGGTTGGTGGGTACGGAGGGATTTGGGCCTGAGAGGTGGTCAGACGGAAGGTGTGAAGGATTGGGTGTTGCCGAGGTGGGGTCCGGCCCAGGAGTGGTAGATGGGAGTGGACTGGAGGTGAGGACGACCCAGTAGGGGTGGGCGGCCCAGCAGGAGGAGTAGTGTTGGGTGGGTTTCGGGTGAGATGGTCCCAAACGAGGGGATTTATGGTGGGGTTAAGTAATTCATAGGAAGGAGGTTTGGTGGGTGATTGGATGGCATATGGGAAAATGGTTTCCTCGAAGTGAACGTGTCGAGAAATAATGAGTTGGTGAGTGGTGAGGTCAAGGCACTTGTATCCCCTATGGTTAGATGGGTAACCAAGTAAGACACATGGGTTTGATCGGTAGTTAAGCTTGTGGATAGTGGTAGAAGGAGTGAGAGGATAACAGAGACATCCAAAAACACGAAGATGCTCATATTCGGGGATGACCCCGTAAAGGAGTGAGGTGGGTGAACGAAAGTTGTAGGTTTTGTTGGGGAGAATGTTGAGGAGGTAAGTGGCGGTTTCAAGCGCGTGATGCCAAAAGGATGGTGGCAAGGACGCTTGTGCGAGAAGGGTACGGATCATGTTATTGATGGTACGGATTTTGCGTTCAGCTTTTCCGTTTTGTGAGGATGTGTAAGGGCACGAAAAACGGAATTGCATACCAGTGTTATGACAAAAGTTATAAAAGTTATTATTGGCATATTCTTTACCGTTGTCACACTGTAATTGTTTAATTGAACGCTCAAATTGGGTACGGACAAGGTTGTGGAGTTGGGTAAAAGTGGTAAACACTTGGGATTTATTGGCAAGGGGAAAAGTCCAAAGAAAGTTAGTGAAGTCGTCTAGAAACAAAATGTAATATTTGTGCCCCCCTGTACTAAGTATGGGAGAGGTCCAAAGATCACTATGTAAAATATCAAATGGCAAACGAGTAACATTAACAGAGTCATAAAATGGTAAACGTACACTTTTACCAAAAACACAAGATTGACATAAAGTTTTATTACATTTGCCATAATCAATAAAAGACGACAATTTTAGGGATTGTAATAAATTGTTGCCAGGATGTCCTAATCTTTGATGCCAGCGATCTTGAGTGGTGATGGTGAGGGCCGTGGGTTGTTCTTGATGTAGCGGAAGTGGTTGCGTGAGGGGGTAAAGATCGCCAGTGCTGTTGCATCTAAGTATAGGAGCCCGAGTTTTGAGATCCTTCACAAGAAAACCAAAAGGGTCACACTCAATGGAAACCAAATTGTCAGCTGTAAGGCGACGAACTGAAATTAGGTTTTTAATAATATTAGGTGCAAATAAAACATTATTGAGTTTTAACGGTGGGAAGGGTGGTGGGAGGGTTTGTTGCCTTGGGCCAAAACAGGAATGGACATGCCATTACCAACAATTATATTTTTATTAGTGCACGAATTAAAATTAGACGGGGAATATATACCTTGCTGATTTGCCGAATGAGATGAGGCACCCGAGTCCATAACACCGTGATCCGGGGGGTTTAAAGACATAGTGTATAGGGCCTGTTCAATGTCCGTTGGTGTATAGCCAGTGACGTGGGCCTGATCCGGTCTGGAGCCCAAAATCCCCGGGCTGCTGCTGTTGGGCCGCGAGGGGTAAGGACATGGTGGGTTAGTTTGCTGCTGCTGTTGGGCCTGTTGTGGGCTGTTCAAGATACGGGCCCACTGTTGGGCTGTCCAATTTGAAGGGAATATTATGTAGGGATGGTTGGGCTGCGTAGATGGGCCAGATGATGAATTAGACCTGTTACGTGTATTAGCAGTATTGGCAGACCTACCTCTTCCAGATCCGGAGCTTCTCCGGGGACGCACACGTGAACCGTCGGACTGCTGTTGCGACGCCGGAGAAGTGGCGTTTTGTGCCACCGTGGCTGCTAAGGCCGTGGAGGCGGCCTGAGAAGCACGAGTCAGTTGGGATTTCTTCGTAGTTTCTTCCATGGTCAATCGAGAGCGAACCTCGTTAAACGGTGGAAGAGGGTCTTTGTTCCGGAGTACGGTGGAGATGCCGTCGTACTGTTCCGTTAATCCGGTGAGAACCTTGATGACGAGGATGTGATCTTGAACCGGGGCACCAACACTCGCCAATTGATCGGCGAGATGTTTAGAATGTTGACAATAATCGGACATGGAGGAGAAGTTGGCTAGGTTGAGGTTGGCGAACTCTTGTCCGAGGAAGATAGCACGGGTGGTTTTGTTGTCGTTGAATTCGTCTTGAATCAGCGACCAAGCCTCGTAGGCTGATTGACCGGGTTTAAGAATGATATGAAGGAGGGGTTGGGAGATAGTGGCGTATATCCACTGGAGAACTATGGCGTCAAGACGAGACCATAGTGCCTCCGCCGCAGATGCGGCAGCAGCTTTGTCAGCGTCAGCAGAAGAAGAAGCTGACGTAGGCGGTCTAGGTGACAAGTGATCGTGCACTTCATAAGCACGGCAGTGCACCTGGAACAGGGTTGACCAAGCCGAGTAATGGGGAGAGTCTTTTTCAAGGGTGAAAGGGATGTGGGTTTTGATATTGTTGACCGCTAGGGCCGGGTGAAGAGAAGAAGACATGGAGAATAAGGAGGGAAAAGGTAGGAGAGTGGTGGTGAAAAGAAAAGGGAGGCAGCCGGACAAGACAGTCAGCGGCGGCAGGTAGGATGAAGTAGGGTTTGGATCTTAGGCTAATGATACCATGTGAGAAATATTTTCTTCATTGCAATTCTCAATAGAGGTTACACCATAATATAGGAGACATTTACAACAAGATCTCCATAATTTTGGGAGATATCCTAAAATACCTCAATCAACATAATTAACATAATAAATACAATATATGCTATTAGGCAGAGAGCGGTAGGATAGCTACAAGATTAATGGTGGTTGACGAGAGATGGTTATGGTGAAGGTAGTGTCTTAAGACTCGAAGGTGATGTTGTTGAAGGTTAATAATGGATGCAACGGTTACAGTGGTCAGTGGTGTCGATGGTGATTTGGTAGTGTAATGTAAGAGTTAGATGAAAGGGAATGGGTGGACAAGATCCGAACCAACTAGATTGACTCGGTCAACCGGTGGTCAACAACGGTCAAACCTGGATGGATCAGCTAGTGAGAGGTATAAACGCACACTTAATACTCTAATTACATATATACATATTATGCGGGCACGTGTGGAGCGATGACCAAAATGGACTCAACTCAATAAACCAACTTATATAAATAATGGACTATGAGAACTAGGAAAGTAGGCGAATGTATATACAAGTAGTGTTACAATATGGTTTTATGGGGATGGTCTAGTAATATAGATTAGAATGTGGATTGACGAATAAGTATTTAACCTCAGGACATATTCATATTATTCGGAAATATGACACGATGTGTAGGTTGATCAACGAGTTGGATTTGGACATTGGATAACAAGTTACAAGTTGGTTAATTTTATAAGAATAGAACCACGAACAATAGACACAACCAATATATATGACACTTAACTATGACACTTTGAAATATAGAAAAGCCAACGACATGGTTGGACGTAGAACTCTTAGACAACAATAGATGATTTGATACTAGAACAATTGAGATTATTGAAACCTTAGATGACATAAATGTAATGGTATACACATGACTGGAACTAGAAGAATTATATAGACAATGTAGCATAAATATTGGTTATTTAGTTATTAGCTATAACCTGAATAATAAATACAAAAAAGTAGGACATTGAGTTGATGAACTCGACATGTGGAACTTCGAAGGAATGGCTACACATTACATGAATAGATAACTGACAGTTAGAATACCACATAATAACTAAAGGTCCTTGTCATCCACACGTGTAACCACGAGACTCAGTTACACGCGCTAATAATGATAATCATGGTAGGGCTTGGCATGTAATGAGTGGGTAGATTCAAGGCGTGGAAATACCATGTGATAATATGACGTAATGCGTTGTCAAGGTGAGTTCCGTGTACCCCGACTTGTTTATAAAATGTTTATTTGTTAAACTGTTTGAAGTACAAGATACTTGCTGCCGGATTGTTAAACTCGCACTCATTAACCCAAGGGGTTTGGGCCACTTAACGTATGGGTAGTACTACTTGGGGAAACCCCCACACACAGTGGATCCGGAAGCCCGGAAAACCCTCCACTGGGGTCTGCGGACCGTTGTGACATATGTTTTGCCAGGTGAATCTATACAGCAGTATATAGATTCGGATTTAGGTTTGAGGTGTGGCTTGTACATTACCGTTATTGTTTGCATAAAACCACACACGGACTCACCAGCATTTTATGCTGACCCAAATCTACTTTTAGTATGTGTTCAGGTACCGCTCGGGATAAAGATCGAACGTGAGGTATTTACTACATGTTGCAATAGAGATAATTGCTAGAAGACCACGATTACGAATCCTTGTGGATGGTCGGTAGAGGAAACGAGTCACGAGAATGGTGGTTTAGATAATCTAGCGCTGAACATTGGATAGAGTCTGGATCGATTAGTGGATATCATTTCAACAACTGCTTCGACGACCACCGCGCCTCGTCCCTGCATAGTTATAGAACAATTATTTAGAAATGTATAATTATATTATCGAACTAGTGTATGTAAGAAACAATAAATATAGTGTATATGTTGCTTCCGTTGTGAAATTTTGGTATCAACTGCATCCCAACCGACACCCCTGGGTCGGGGTGTTACAAGTTTGGTGAGTCATGAAGGGAGGACACATGTCCTCCCCTCCTTTTGACAACATTCCCACAAAAACAACAATGGTTTTGTAAAAACCATTTAACTCTATCCCTTATAAAAATCCAAACCATCCAAACCCGCCCTTGTATTATAAACACACACAAACACATCATATCACACAACACACACTCACACTATCTTTCATAACTCACGCACACACACACCTTACTGGTTAAAAGAGAGAGGGAGAATTAGAGAGAGTAGATGGAATCGGAGACAGGAAAGAGAGAGGGGGGGGGAACCGGAGGAGGAGGAAGACTGAAGAGGCAGACGACGGCGAGGGCACTGATAACCTACCCGAGTCATCACCCGATTTAAGGTAAGAACTCAAAACCCCCTTTTTCTCTTTGATGACAACCTAAGAAGGAGATGGTGATGATGGATTTATACAGGATCGGAGGTGGTTTCCGATGGGGTCACAGTGATGGTTGATAGTGGTGGGTTATGGTGATGGTACAGATGAGGATGGTTATAGTGGTGGTGACAGACGATGGTAGTACAGTAGGCTCAGGTGGCTACCGGATGCAGGATCGTGACCGGATGAAGGATGATGGGTCAGGTCAGGGTTTCAGGTCTAAGAAACAGGTCAACAGAAGTCAACCAAGGTCAACAATAGCAGGTCAACAGAACTCAACCTTAGGGTCAACTTTGACCAACATTAACCGAGACCGAGCATGAGGTATGACCGAACTCACTAACCCGATAAATATATTAATTAACCTTTATTATTATATATATATATATATATATATATAATGTGTGGGACTTGAAAAGCGTATATGAACTGAGGCCAAAACTATAAGTTAGATCTAATGTTGGTTTGACATCTTGATTGGAAGTTGGACATCGAGGTTATTGACTCGGAACATTGGACACCCGATTTAGTACATTTAGGCACTCGACACTTAGATATGGAAAAATGACATATACAAACCTTAACTTGGATGTTTGGATTGGATACTCGGACAAAAAGACTTGGGAGTAAGATGAGGTTATAATCAACACACGCTAAAACATAGAAAACAACACATGAATTAGAAGAGATATTGCCCGTCTCCTCGAACGTGGAAACATAGGACTAGGACATAAGATTGGAACGAGATCTAGACGCCTACGATTAGAATAGATACATGGACATAACACATGAACATGGAATAATACCTCGGACATTTGGACATTGCTTAGAACACTTGATACCTCGACAACTAAGATTCGGACATAATACAACCTACTCAAAGTAAAGATATAAAAATACATATATTGGAATAGATAATGGCATGGATTTGAGACATAAGGTGCGGACATAATTATAATTAACGCATATTAGGTATAATAAATAGATATTGTAATAGTCATCGTCTCGACTAGACATGAACTAAGTTATATAGTATAACTTTAAGATGTGTTACATTGAAGAGACTTAAAACTCGAGATTATTAGTTGCAAATTTCTCCCGAAAATATATATTGGATACGTTATATGAAAACAAGCAGATTTACATTTGACTTGTAAAATATGCAATACAAGTTTATAAAATGCAAGATGAAATCATTTCATGAAGTATGTGTAGATCTAATGTGTTTTAAAGGACCGAAATTTAAAATGGCGTGAAGGTTGTGAATGATCCCAGATGCCTTAATGAATTTTGGAAAATAGAATTTTTCGTATTTAGACATTTATTTAACTTGTAGGTTGAAATCTCATTAAAGTCGAAAATTTTTAATTATTATGAAATGTTGAGAAAACCTAAGGGTTATTGGGTTAACTTGAAACCTTTTAATTATCAAACTTCTACGAAAATTTATACATAAAAAAAGATCGTTTGTTTTTAAGGTTCGTTAAGGCATCTCTTTGGGCTCATGGCGACTACTTGTTTCAAAACACAAGGTGTATATAAAGTGTGTTCTAATTTGACGAATAGGCTTTGTAAAAAAAAAAAAAACTTATAGGATAAGTTGTCAAATTAATCGTTTTAGAGATTTAAGGATATACTGTGACTTTGATCAAGTAAGTTTGTAAACATGGAGATATAATATAAGCTTTAATGTGATAATAAAACGAACAAAACGTTTTAATAATGATGATAAGGAATTCAAAAGCGAATGATCAATGAATAATGGCATATGAAACATCAAATGATTAAATTGGGTCTTCAAATGATAAACAAATATAAATATTAATGATATAAAACATTGGAATTGTTTCCATAGGAAACTTTGACTAATTCAAGTATTTGAAATTTCCTAATGACTTGTGGGGGCGTACTTTAGCCTATAAGTGAATGCTCACCCTTCCAGATTGCACGTGCCCCATCACTAGTAAATTCCAAAACTTTAGCGAGATTAAAAAAAACGAGATGCAGAAATAGATCCTTGAGATGTGGATTTCACTCCTAACTCAAAGATGTATTTCAAAATTGAAAACGATTGTGGAATGAAACCAATCACTAAGTTAAGGATAACACTCCCAGCTTAGTGGTTAAGTTCCTTTTTGAAGGAAATACTCTTTGAGGTGTGGATATCACTCCTATCCCAAATGTATATTCCAAAGATGTATAACATATAGGGGAATGAAACTAATCAACAAGGTATGGATGTCACTCCTAACTTGGTGATATCGTTTCGTTTGTGAAATACGAGTGTCTTCTTCGTCAAGCAAAATATCGAGAAATAATCATAACGAAGATATCTTAGAAAGAAAATAATAGGAAATAAGAGAAATATAAACGAGAGGACTCGTGAAAGTAAGCTTAGTTATAGACTAGGCTAAAAGGCATTCTAATAACCTAATTCCCTATAACCATGGCTCTGATACCAATCTGTAACACCCCAACCGATGGCGGAAACATCGAGGTGTCACGTAGTGACGATTGTTCAATAGCTCATGGACTAAAAGTGTAATTTTGATATATTGATTAAGTAGTTTATTACATTGAAAGAAAAATACAAGATACAAAAATTCTAAAGTGACAACTAAAACTGAAATACAATGATTCCAAAATCTAAGTAAAAATTCCAAAAGCTTAAAAGTCATTTTATAAATAACCTGAAACATGTACGAAAATAGTATATGTCAATACAAAAAATGTATTGGTGAGCATACCCTGTTTGAATACATATAGTAGAAAAAGAGTTTCGCAATTCACGTGTTGTATACTGTTTGCAACTATGTAATAAGTAGTATCAGTCAAAACAAGCCTATGAATAATGACTAACACATGACTAACAATTTGAATAATGAATTAACAAGACAATGACCAAGATTCTCTCAACAGAGTCTCAAGGGGGTATACCATAGTACTATTCATTGAAATGCTAGGCCGCCCAGCGGTTAATGATTAAGCATAAATACACACCAAATCACATAAGGCAAACACACATGAGAATTGCATTAAGTATAAGAAATAGAAACTTGAATAATAGGTACATGAGTCACCCCAAAGTAGTAAAACAGTAAAAAGGGGAAAAGATATACTCACAGTTTGCGAAAGCGATCAAAATCCAACTTAAGCGGTCGTGAGCTATGTAATGGGAATTCCGAGGAATTCAACCTATAATGTATAAGAATACTAATAAGGAAGTGTCTAAAAAGTCTAAGGTAACTACGGTCTAAGGCATTAGGGTTTGCTAAGTCGATTTGGGGAATTAGAGTTTTTATGATAAGTCGCGTTAATGTAAAAGTTGTATATCACAAATAATATATGAAAGGTTGTAAATGTGGTTTAAGTAATATAATTATTACCTATTGAATATTTAGATAAAAATATGTTTAAATAATTAAGACAAAATAATTTAGTTAATTAATTTAACTAAATTAAAATAAATACAATAATCATAAATGTATAAATAAATGATTATGTGTTTCACAATGATCTAAAAAATGATAATTAAGATTTTTCAAACATAAAACATTTCTATTTTCTAGGAAAGGTATTTATAAAATAGATGTTTACATAGTGTAAGTAAATAAATGTTCAATTATGTCTAATTAAACAATAATAAGAATAAAAATACAAGACATGATCCAAAAATGTTATTTTTATAGAAAATGGATTCTTTATGATGTAAATCAATGAAAATAATTTTCTCATAATTTTTATAAACTTATTTATATTTAAAACTGATTTAATAGAATTAAATCATGTTTAAATGATTAAAAATAGGAAAATTAATAAAAATAAGTGTTTTCTGAACCAATAATTTTTATATAAGTTCATGATGATGAGAAATAATTACCCAAAAAGTTTGAGATTAAAATCATTAAAAATGAATTTTTAATCAATTAAATACGATTAAAACAAATAAATTCAATAAAAATATAAAAATAATACATTTTCCAGAAAATAAAAGTATGATAATTTTCTTTATGGTGACAAGATGCTATGCCTAAATTTTCATAGTTTTTGGGTAAAAATTGGATTTATTATGAATTATTTAGTTTTATGATTTATATTTATATAAATAAATAAATAAAACAAAAAGGACTAAAATAAAAAGAAACAAAACTGATGGAGCCTGGGGTCGAACCCGGGTCTACCAGTGCCTACAACTTAGGAGATGCAAACCAACCACTGGACCATACATGAATTTGATGAAATTTATAACCCGAAAATCTATTTAACTTATTATTAATAACCATCATCTTCTTCCCCAATCTCCTATAACCCTAACCCTAGCACCCGAATCCAATCCGCCCCAAAACAACATGAATTCACAGCAGAAGCCTGGGGAACCCTTCACTGCAGTTCGTGTCATGTATTTTGCCATGAGAATCCACAATGGGAGTAGGTGGATTCAGGGTTAGGTTTGAGGTGTGGCTTGTACATCACCAGTGCTAGACCATGTGTTGATCCGTATTAACTTGTAAACCTGTTTTGAAATATTAAACCTGTTTTGTGCTAAACCATGTAAACTTGCTTTTGACACAATAAAACTTATTTAAAAACCAGTTAAGCACACGCACGGACTCACCAACATTATTGTTGACCCAAACCTATTTTAAGCATGTGTTCATGTACCTATTCGTGAGTTTCAAGGAATGATCAGCTGCAACTCGGAGTCACATCGACGGACGAACCCAAAGACAATCAAGAAACCATAGAGACCATTCGACTATTGTATGATTGGAGTTTAGGTTCAAATATCGATAGATGAGGTATTATGTAATGTAAACAAATAGTTTTATAAAAGATTAGTTATTTATAACGCTTTCGCTGTTTGCTCACATTCTGTGTTGTTTGGCACCAATCTGGAATTTCGACCAGGCTCACCTTGGTCGGGTTGTGACAAATTATTATTATTATTATTATTATTATTATTATTATTATTATTATCAGAAGAAACAAGGAGAGAGAGAGAGAGAGAGAGAGAGAGAGAGAGAGATATAAGGGGTGAGGTGGGGTAAGGTTGATTTTTTAGGAAAAATAAAAGATTTTTTTTAATTAAAATTTTAAATTGCAGGTAAAAAGACAAAACTACCACTGAATTAACGTCGGTTTTTAACTGAGTTAGTGAAAAGGACGAAAATAGCAAGAAAATCCAAACCTCATGGGTTCAATTGCAAAAAAAAAAAAAAAAAAAAAAAAAAAAAAAAAAATTGTACTGAAGTGGCAAACTGGACCAAACTTAGAGACAAAATTGGTATTTAACTCTTTTAAAAATATATATATATATATATATATATATATATATATAAATCATGAATAAGAAAGTAGAATGTTTTATGCCTTCAAATCGTGATTTTGTCGTTCTACCTTTTTGACTCGTTTCCTTTTAGACGTTTTCTATTTACTTTGCGCGTGGCTTATTATAGATAAATCACAATCCAAATCGACCCTTCGTAAGTAAATAAGTCGAAATTTTCACATAGAAGCAATGTTTATGCTCAAGAAATAGTCAAACCTTGTTTAACAAGTACAAAATACGACATAAGTTGATCTTGTGTGTCTTGTCCTTCCAAGAACAGGTTTGAGTGTATGTAAAATCAGATGATGTGGGCTCCACAGATGGAGCATAATAATCACATATACACATACGTACGACACAAGAACCTCCTAATCGTAACGGGTAGAAAGGTCGATGACCCAGCCACGTCAACCGACCCTTGTTATTTTCTGGCGCCATGTGTTCATCCAGCATGTATATTTTCTCTGTACGTTAAGATGTTGTGTTCTTCTTCTTCTTTTTGTCAGCGTTTTCTTCTTCTTCTTGGTGATTTAATTAAAGTGCTTCTCATGTGTCCTTTCTGTTACATTAACATTCCTAATTATGTTTCTTTCTAGCTTGATGTTTTGTTTATCCGTGTTTTGTAGCATGCATTTTATTTCCAGTTGGATGATAAAGGCCTGTTGTGTGTGTGTAATTTTTTATTAAGTTTTGTCTCAAAGAGTAGCCTACATTCGTTGTGGTGATTGATTTCCAGGTAACTCGGATATTTTGAAAGTTGGCTAAAGTGTGTTACTTTGTTTTATATGTTATCGTCTGAACATTACTTTTTTATGGTGTATGTAGTGCGTCTAATGTTTTGTTTGTTCGTGTTTGGAAGCATGCTTTTTATTTGGCTTTGGCAACTCTTTGCTTTATCCTTGATATTGAATTTTTGGAAAAGTAGGTACCTTTATCATTTTGTTGCTCTTAATTTTTGTTCAACTATTTGGCAAAATACATAAAATGTGTGAGTTTTTGGACTAAGAATGTCGTTTTTGTTGGTTTTGATCTTTGAGCAGCTATTTATCCAAAAAGACTTGGAACTTTAAACTTTTTTTTACCAAAATTCAAGATTTTGTTCACTTTAATTATTAATCAGCGATTCATTCGAAAAGACACATAATTTACTACTTTTGGTTTTAATTGATCATATAAAAATTTTGTTGATACTGATTTATTTCCAAAAATTTGTAGCTTGACTTCACAGGTCATCGTTCATTGGCCACCCGATCTTTTGTTATCTACCATCTTGAATGGATGTACTTTTGTTATTGATAACTTAATGTTGTGTCGTAAGTCATTCCATGTGTGTTATATGTAGTCTTGAATGCATGTATGGTTTAGATAGAAAATTAAGCATTTGCCGGCCATAGCCATCAAGGTCATGAATTTGTTGTTCTTGATTTTTGATCAAGTATATGCTAAAAATACATAAAATTTGTGGCCTTTTGTGCCCAAAAACCCCAGTTTTGTTGGTTTTGATCTTTGATAAGTTATTTATCCAAACAGACTTAGAATTTCCAACTTTTTTGTCACCAAGATTCAAGATTTTGTTCATTTCGATTATTAACCAACTATTCATCCAAAAAGACATAGAATTTACTATTTAATTTAATGAATCTGAATCAAAATTTTCTTAACATCGATCTGTTTCCAGTTATTATCCCAAAAAGACTTTCAAATATTTAACTTTTTCATGGCCCAAAATCAAAATTTTCTTGTGTGTGTTCTTTTAGCGATTTCCCAAAAATACTTTCAAATATTCAACTTTTTCATGGTCCAAAATCAAAATTTTCTTGTGTGTGTTCTTTTAGCGATTATGCTTCTATAGAGATATAAAATTTTGAACATTTATTGTGACTCGGGTCGATAACATTATGATCATGTGGTATTAGACTATTGATGAGGATTTTATGATAGTAAGCTCATGCCTATGTGAAAGACTTCATGTCAGTTGCTGCTTTCTATTAAGTTTTGTCCTGTTCTAGGTAAACCTTAGTAGTAAACAATTTTTAGCACTGACATTTGTGGTGGTTGATTTACAGGTTACTTGGATAGTCTGAAGGTTGTTTGTTTTCGAGGTAAGATTCTATTGATGTTGAAATATCACGTGTTTTTAAGCGAATCAAACTAGAATTTATTTAGAATAAAAGACAAAGGAATACAATTTTATGCGGCTTTATATGGATGTATATACTCTGTTTAGGGAATTTCTCTTGAACTTTTTTGTAAAATGGCCGCCTTTCTACGGCTTGCTTTTAAACCTTTTTAATGAAGGAAGGAAATGTAGAATACTTCATTACTTTAGCAATGTCATCAGCCTATCGCGGCAAATATGAATTCATTTAGGATTTTGGTGTCGTGTCAAAGACCCATCATTTTAACTTGCCCGTTTAATTTTACTTAAATCCTTTTTACCCATAGACTTGAGCATGGATGATAATAGGATGCGTGTGTGTTGTTCACGCTTTGTGGTTTTACAGTTTTTGATAGTTGAACCTTCTAAGAATTTTTTGTATCAGCTTATATTTTCTATATGGCGTCGTTAGTTATGTTTTTGATTATGTGTTCGACTTCATTATTCAGTTCTCATGCGATTTATCTTTTTAATTTCCAGTTACTGTAATGTGTTGTGTCTAATGTGTGCTGGTTTATTAGATGGAAGGATTCATTTGTGACTTTTGTCGGTGTATTGTTAACCAGGGTTGTCAATTGTCTATAAGCGAATGAGATAAATGTTTTCTTATTTTCTGGAAAAAGGGGTATTTCTTTTTTAAACATACTGTGAATAGATCTATTTGTACGTTACTTGGAAATTTATGCAACTCCCATCTTTTCATCTTTGGAACATATCCTTGCTTCCCCTATATTAATCATCCACGCCAACAACAAGACATCTTAGGCACAAAGTTGATATATTTAAGGCGCGACTTCAGGAATTTATTCAATGTGGTAAGCAGTAACATGTTACATGAAATTTTGACTTAATAGATATGATCATAAATGCGCTACAATGTTGCCGCCGCAACGGGCAGTCATAGCAACACCCTAGTTTCTAAATAGAAAGCAATTATAGAAACAGCCTATAAGACATGATATTAAGTCCATAAGCATTCTCTAATTTCAATTGTTGCTTGTTTGCTTGTAGTAAATTGTTCACACGGTTAGAGTTGTTAAACGCTCATGTGATATAATTTTACATATCAAGTTTGTTTTTTTAAACAACTAAACTTTTTTTTTTTTTGAACAATTACACTTTAATGAGATAACTTAGATATGTGTTCACGTCCATTCAGGGTTTGGACCATTGAACACCTCCAGATCCAAATTCATTAAAACCAACAGAACAAGGTGTGACTTGACTCACTTAAGGTCGCTTACAAAACTAGCCCAAATTGAATGTAATCCATTTAACTACATAGAACTGTCATTACAAAATCATAACAACCAGATGGTAAAACATTAAAAGGAATACTAATGAGAAATTTCATTAAGCTTAAGCTAAACAATGGATGGTAACACTATCAAGATGAATGTTTTATCTTTGGGAAAGTCAGAAACTTTCTTCAAGATATCTTCAATTCTTCAATGTTCAAACACATTAAAAAATTAATATCTTCAAACATGGCTATGCAAGATCTTCCCGTTGTGGTGGTTTTGGGGAAACTAAAGTTTCTATGTGGATCAAAGCCTCGATACACTCGAGGTCACTAAATTCTGAACTTGAACCACTCTCAATATCATGTACGAAAAGCTTGAACCCCAATTCCATAACGAATTTCCTCTATTCTGAAATGTATAAAGGTATTCCACACTGCCACCTATCGGGATCGGGAAAATAGGGAACTGAAATTAGCTTTTTCCACGAACTTTCCTCCCCATACCTCTGCATCTCCCACAAACCTAGATAAGACTCTTCATGATCACTTAGAAGACAAAGGCTGCCTCTTAATGACCCGAGCTTGATATCTGTACAACCTTCGGGATTAATGGGTAGGGGTACCTTCCCACATTTCTCACTCGCTAGATCTAAAGTAACTATACTCCACCCGACACTTGAGTTTGCGACCCAATGGACGACCCCATGGGTAAAAATACCATTGTCATGGAATAAAAAAGCATTTGGAAAAGAACCCGATTTCTTCCACCTTCCAATTTTAATCGAGTAAATCTTGAATACACTCTTAATTTTCCTATTTCCTTTCACGTGACACACGACTTCTACCATTTTGTAGTCGTGTTGAAGGCAATCAAAGCCAAAGCCATACTTGATCTGATATCTG
The DNA here is from genome assembly GCA_030844895.1 of Ambrosia x helenae. Classification (NCBI taxonomy): domain Eukaryota; kingdom Viridiplantae; phylum Streptophyta; class Magnoliopsida; order Asterales; family Asteraceae; genus Ambrosia; species Ambrosia x helenae. Next base: position 36,251,422 of record CM061227.1, read on the forward strand.
GGTCGTGCTCGGGGATGGCTATAGGGTATCTCATTAACTTCACATGTGGTTGGGTTCCAAAGTATCAGGTCCCCAAAACCATCTCTAGCCAAACATAAAAGTCCATCACACGAGCCAACTAGATTTGGAAATTTATGAGGGTAGTCAGGAAAACCAAGCTCGAGCTCAGTGTGTGGATTATCAAACAGCTTAGAAACTTGACACGTCTTCAGAATTCTTCTTCCAAAAGTGTAGCTAGTTGTAACGACCCGGGCTGTCTGAACCGGGTCGTCGGGTCGGGTTACCAGAGTTGCGCAGCGGATTCGGATAATAATATCTTTACTTTCCCAGGATCCACGTCATCATAGCTGGTGGGTTACCTGAACACATGCCCAAAAATAGTTTATGTCAACATAAAGTTGGTGACGTCGTGTATTTTATAAAGTGAATGGCCAGTTCTTTTATTGACAATTCTTTTATAACATTCTTTTAATAAAACATGCTTTACGGATATAACTTCTGAGGGGAAAATATTCTATTAAATCGATTCTATTATGTGTCATTCCTATCGATGGTACCACTTTGTCAATGGTAGAATAATGGTTCTATGCCCTCTCCTAGGACAAGAAAGGAAATGGCGGAATATCAGACAGTACTGCCCTCGTAGTTTCTATTATCCCCTTTCTATTATATATAACTTCTATTATGTAAAGCATTTCTAGATTTTCTGATAAACGACATGTATTTCCCCGAAAACACTTAATAAAACGATAAAAGTTGGGAGTTCACGATACTCACAGGTTTGCGTAGATAAACTTCTATAGTCATTCTCATTATAATTATACTTCTTATATATACTGATACGTGTTACGCTTGGGACTTGTTAGATTTATAATACTTAGTATATATATCATATATACACTTATACATATAGAACTTGATATATATTAGATAATCCTAAACTCGGGGTTTATTATTGACACGACACGGACATCCTAATCTAGCTAGCCATTACAGCTTGGCAGATCTAATCTAAAAAGAATAAAAAATATTATTATTAACCCGAGTCTAGCATATCATCAATATATCAGATTGTATATGGATAAACATATATATTTTAAATATATGTTTATTATTGACTTATTATTATTATTATTATCAAGTCCAATCGTTTCCATACTGTATATATATATATATATATATATATATATATATATATATATATATATATATATAGGGGAAGGATATTATGAAAACCCACTCTTAGAGTGAAAACCGTGGAAACTCTAACTTCCCAAACTTTTTAGGGCCTGAAAATTTTAGGGCATGTAGTATACATAATTCTAAGCATTTTGAGCCAAAAAAACCAAAAAAGCGCCGAGCGGTTTTTTTTTTTAAAAAAAATAAAGTTTTCGGGTAACACATGTTACACGAAAATTACACATGTTATTTCTGTAACATGTGTTACCCAGAAACGGTTTTTTTTTTTTTTTTTAAAAAAAAACCGCTCGGCGCTTTTTTGGTTTTTTTGGCTCAAAATGCTTAGAATCATGTATATTACATGCCCTAAAATTTTCATAAAAAAAAACATCGGGAAGTTAGAGTTTCCACAGTTTTCACTCTAAAATGGGTTTTCTCTATATACTTACACTATATATATATATATATATATATATATATATTCGTATAACAATAATGATCCACTTCCACTCCGGGTTATACTGGACCGGGTTGTATTCCGGTTGGTGACTGAGATATTGAGTCGACTCGGACCCGTCTTCAGAATCAGTAATCGGTACCTTGCAACAATAATCATAAAGATACGTTTAATAACCAGGAGATTATATATAAATACAAAAAGTAACTTAAAGGCGTTTTAACGCCTGTCCAAAAACTTAACGGTACTTTTAACGTCTAATTGTCTATAACGCCTTCTTGCTTTCACGTCTAATTGTCTATAACTCTCCAGAACCTTTCGTATACCATCAATGGTGATTTATAGAACTAAATCTCAAGAACGTTTCGTATTCCATCAACATCAAGGATTCAAGATGACAGTGAGGATATTTGTTCCAGTCCGGTCCGTCAATGCGTCACCCACGTTCCATCCGTCGCCCGCATTCGATCCTCCAGAGGACCCTGATTTACCCGTGTCTGTTGTTGGTTTAGGGTTGTGGTCTATGAAGGCAGTTTTTTAGTTTTGTTGTCTTTCCTTATAATTCGACCCTTAAGATTTGGTGTTTAATTGGTCGAAGCGAAGAAATTTATGAATTCTTACGAAACAAAACCAATACGAATCGCCGGAGAAGAATAGGCGGCGCCGAATACGAATAGCAGGAGGAAGAGGCCGCGGTTACAAACAGCCGGAGATGAAGAGGCGACGGTTATGAATAGGCTAGAAAAGAAGATACGGCGGTTAGGAATCACTGAATACTAAGAAGTGATTAAACAAAACACCAGTAAGAAGCAACGGTTACGAACCGGAGAGGAAGTACGGCGTTGACGAGTGTATATATATATTGGCTCTATTTATATGTATGTGTATATGCAATCATGCAATTAAACGATTGCTTTTAGATTTTGTTTATACATAAATTTAGATTTAAAGAAAATAAAAAAAGTGACAGTTTGTTTTTCTAAAGTGGTATGTTTTGACCCTTAATTCTTTTTGTTTTTTTTTTATTATTATTATTATTATTATTATTATTATTATTATTATTATTATTATTATTATTATTATTATTATTATTTTTGGCATAAACTCTCAACTTTCTATTTGAAACCCTAACACCTTTACCACTACACCATAAAGGGTGGGGCTTACCTCTTTTTGTTAAAAAAAAAACCGTTTTAAACCGAAACCAAATTTAACCTTCTCTTAGGTAGCGTTCGTTTCACGGGAATGGAATGGAATTCGGAAGGAATTGGAATGTGTATTCGACTTCTTATGTTGTTCGTTACAACAAAAAAAAGGAAATGTAATTGAACAACAACATATGGAAGGGAAACCACGTTTCAATTCCATCAAGACTTCATTCTATTTTATGAAACGAACACATAAAAATTCCAAAACAAATTATGGTTTTCGCACGAATTCCAATTCCAATTCCTTTACAATCCATGAAAACGAACGCTACCTTAGATACATGTTTTGATTCGTTGCCCAACCCGACTCAACATGCCCATTTTGCCTGGTTTACTTATCACATTCTAAATAATCTAATCCAATTTTTTTTTTATCACACTCTAAATAATCAGAATAAATAACGTTAGACTCATTTGTTTTGCATAAACTAAAGATTTTCCGCAACTCATTAATTAATCAACATTCCGCCGCAACGCGCAGGGTGGCGATAACTCGTTTATTTGTAATTTGTAAAGGTATTGCTATAAAAAACAAATAAAACCTACAATGTTAGAAGTATATTGAAAGATGATAGATCTTTCAAGATCAAGCAATTGAACAACAATATAACCTTTGATTAAACACAAATTACAATATCATTGTGAAAGTACAAACATGTAATCAGCATATTTTTTAAGTGTGGAAATACAGTTACATATGTACCTATTTCGTCTCATCATGTTATTGATCCCAACCGTAATTACAAAAATACGGCGTCTGCATGGTTGTAGTCACAAACTATACATACCGAATACAGCTGATGTAATTACAGTATCGACTCCAGCTGCTTCAAATTTGGATCTAAGTTCTCTGGTGGATAATCTTCTTCAGGAGTGTTGTAGGCATCAGCTATAGCCTTTCCCTTTTCCAGCACATCAGTCGGAACAGTTTTAAGTAGGCTGCATTTTTAAAAATATGGCCGATTAGACCCCCACGAAAGTGGTACAGGGTATTTAAGTGTAGGGAAGTTGTTGTCTGGAAAAAAATATTATCACCCTTTCTTTTCGGCCTTTTTGATGACCATGAACAACCAATCATAATAAACATGTAAATCTGATTTTATTGTGATGTAACTTTCGTATTTTGTTTTAATAAAAAATTCGTACACTATTAAAAAAAATTAAGTAGATTATCGACTTTTAAGTATAACAGAGGATCACAAATCGAGTTATTTGCATAGTTTGAAAAAAACAAACCTGTTTAATGCATTAACAGCTATGCCGATATTTGACTTCATTGACTTAACTGAAGCTCCAGGTTCATTTCTTGACGCATGTAGCAACAGTGAGTCGAGTTCTTCCAAAGCTCTTCAAGAAAGAAATCCATTAGTCAGAAAAAAATATGTTAAAATACAAAATTACGACAAAAGTGGTACCTGAGGCATTGATCCACATCATTGGAAGCCTTTTGATCATTGCCAACCTCATTTGCGTATTGTGCTACCTGTGCATCCGTTTCAGAACCTCATATGAATACAAATGCTTACACAAACATGTAATCATTCACGTATTGTTCGCACTGTATTTGAATGTATTTGTTAAATTGTTATGAAGGTTTACAAAGGTTTGGACTCACTGCTCGAATGTTCATACGTAGTGATGCTGCTGGGCCTGCACGTAACAGACTCCTGCATGCAGCATACTGAGGCTGGTCTGCTTCGAGTGTTTTACCTATAAAGAATACAATAACAAGTGTTCATAAAAATCTTTGGTGCAATATCAAGATATTCCAAAATCATACCAAGATTTTGTTATGATGAAATCATGAAGAAAGACAATGGGTAAGTTAACAAGTAACAGATATAATAGGACGAAATGTTGCGATTCCTATAGGGAACACTAAAACGGAAACTAATACAACTTTTCTTAGACAAAGGTGATAATTAAATTGTACTAGGCTGGTAAATGGTATAGGCAATGGCAAATTGCGTAGGTAGGGTAATAGGTCAAAATGCGATTTTTTTTTCTTTTTTCTGAAAGTCCATTAGATAAAACAAAAACCAAATTACATCTAGATAATGGGTAAGCGAGCAACAAGCTGCGCCACTATCCCTTTTTTGAATCGCAAAGCCTATTCTACTAAATACAAACATTTGGTTCCTCGGGATCTGCGGATCACTGTGGACCACCTTCTGTACCCGTTCCAAGAAGTGAACCGCCTCATGAGCTAGGGATCAAAATGTGTCGAAGGCACACACATATTCACCTAAATCGCGGTTCGCTCCGGTACGGGAACGTGGATCGGGTACGCGGTTCGCTAGGCTCAACGAATTCAGTACGGAGGGGGTAGGTTCATTTCGGTACGTACCGGTACGATCCGGTACGGTTTTCCGTATAGTCCGGTTCGATGTACCCAATATAAATTTTAATGATATTCACCACTAAGGGATGTTGCTATAATTTTGTTTATATATAATTTTGTTTATGGAACAAAGTCACAAAAATCATTCAATGATGTTGCATCTGATCCAATATTATAAATTGCATGAATACTTGCAGTAGCAAAACAGAATGCATGAACACTTGCAGTAGATTCATATTTCATTCAACAGAAGATTCATTCAAAAACAGAAGATTCATTCAAAAACAACCAGTTTTACCCAAACAGAATTTTCATCTAAAACAGATTTTTAAATCAAAACAGAACCAAAACAGGGAAAGCTGAAGAGTGTGTCAGACTCCTTCAATTCGTGATTTTTGTCTAAGAAATCGATTTCTCTATCATATGGCACACGTGAATTGCATAAATTTGGATCGTGAAATACAGATGTTTGGATCGCCGTACCATACTCGATCGGAACGGTGGCGAATTCCGATCCGGTACGAAACGATCCAATACGAAAATTGTGGCCTCTTGAGCGATTTATGTGACTATGGGCAAACGGCAGGAACACCTGCTGATTCTCTAAACATGTTGCCTCATGCGATATTAGTTGAAACAAACCACTATTTGTCAAAAAGTTTAACGAACCCTTAGCGTGTCATAACCCGAAATGATATTATATTTATAATTATGAAGACAATTCTTTTATTAATGGGGTGTTTGGGATTGATTATTCAAAACAGATTATGCGTTTTGGAAAAGCAGGGGCGGAGCTGCTTATAGATTATTGCGTTTTGGTAGCCTAAAAAACTGATTATCTGCGTTTTCAAAACGCAATCCCAACCACTAAAAACTGATTATCTGTGTTTCAAAACACAATAATCTAAAATTCAGATTCAAAACGCAAGCCCAAACACCCTCTAAACCAGTTTTACATGTTAGATAAAAAACGTAACCTGAAAAGGCCCATTAATAAGCAACTGAAACTAAGATTACCTAATTCTTTAATCTGCATTTCGGTCAAGATGATAGCCGGCACATAAGCCTCCAACGGCTCAAGCTTTTTCCTATTCAACGCATTTCAGTAAACAATGATTCAATTACATGATACAACAATATAAGGTATTTGACCCAAAGTCAACACAATTAACCTTTTGACGTATTTATCAAATGGGCTGCCTGCCACAGCATCTGCATCCAAATCCAAATCCACATTCAAAATTAAATTCTAATAATAATTCACATAATTGATAATTTCTTGTGTTAATTGATGAAAGATGTGCGCAAATTAGCAATCAAATATTGCGTACAGCGTACCTTTAGAAATAGATAGACAATGGAAGAGGACGAGAGAGATGGAGACCAATCGCCTGCTTTGCTTCTCTTCATGAGGGAACACTGCGCACCTTACCGTTAACTTTCTTCCCGGAGTTAACTGCGGCACAATATCCAGGCGAAACCTTGAGTTGAAGTGGCTGGTGCTAACTTGCGCATGGGTGGTTGTTGTCGCCATCTCCGTCTCTTACTTTTTAGCGGGAGGAGTTCTCTTATCCGTTTTCCCTTGGCTCTCTATTCCCTGTCGTGTAAATTACGGTTTTACCCTTGTTGGAGTATTTGCGTATTAACCCCTTCTACTTCTATTCACTTGTCAATGTATACCCACTATATACATAGGTTGTACATTTTAATTTGATCACTAACTCACTCGAGTTTGAAACTAACCAAAAGTTATGTAACTATGGCAAACTAATTAATGGAGTATAGTTATATATTTTTCCTAAAAAGGTCTGTTTCTTTCATTTTATCGTCTATAATGATGAGTAATGATTACTAATACATTTGTATTATAAAGATATTAAGAATCACTATAGTTTCAAGCGTGTCTCTTTTTCATAGAATGAACATCTTACATCAATAATAATGTACTAATAAGTGAAATTGTGCGTACTACAAGAATCAAATTTTATATTAAAAAAAAAGGTTTGTTGAACTCACAGTGTTGCTACAACAAGGAAAACGACCGGTATTAGGTTAGGAGATGTTTAGGATTATAGGTTAAAGGTATGTTAGGTTGAGATTAAGGTTTTAAGTTTAGGTTTAGATTTGATCGTGGGATCAGGGGTCTTCAAGTTCCTGGAAGGACCTGCACAAAGGTAGCAGACACCGTTAGCCTTAACGCAGGAGGGAGCCTCCTGCGTTTGGACTCCGGCGTGAGAATAAGTATGTATTCATTTGGAGTTGGGAAATAATGAAGTAGAGAGTATGAGAGTAGAGAGAATGAGTGAGAAGTGTGTGTGGAATGTCTACCCGAGGGCCTCCTTATATAGGCAGTGGAATTCTGCCCAGGAGCTCCCTCAGGGTAGCTTCCTTACCATACCTGGATGTGTTTGACCCTCTTTTAGTTCCCTGCAGTGAGGCTTTACCCTTTAAGGATATTTTCAGCTTTTATCATTTCCAATGCAAAGCTTGGAGCTGTGTGGTGTTTTTGTCCTTTGCCATGATAATAAGCCAAAATCCCCTTTTTGCATTTCCAAGACTTTTTACTGTTTGCTTTCTGCCCTGAGGCTTCCATATGGTAGGTAAGCTGCCTTATATCAGCTCCACTAAGTCAGGCAACCTCTTAATCAAATTTATTTTGCTTATCTTTTCGACGAGGGGTCTAAACGTTGTCATTTTAGGACACACGTCATCAGCCCCCCAGTCATAAGCATTTGTAAAGAAGTTAGAAGTGCTTGTGACTTGTAAATTGTCATGTTCCCCGGTGGCAGCGCTGTTCAAGCTCGTGTTGGTACCGGGTAATTTATTAGACCCCGAGCTCCCTCATGGGAGCGTTGGTTCCATATTTCTTCCTTCCTCAAATTTCGTGCAAGCTCCTGGCCTTGTATTTTTCATGATAGCCTTCTTTTTCTTTAAATAATATTATCGGCTATCATTACTTCCTTGGGAGCAGACGCTTGTCCCATCAGCCGCCCGAGATGACTGTTGATTTGACAAGGGGCTAGGCTGACGTCACCCTATGGGACAGCTGAGCGACGGTTCTCCTTGGTAACCGCCCAATGCTCATTAATTCAAATTTTAAATTCTTTTAAAAGGGGGTAACCCCTCTTTTATTTTTCATTTTCTTCCTCATTTGGAAAACTGCTCTCTCTCTCCCACGATTCTTCCTTAACCGGCGAACTCTATTTTCCCCTATAAAACCTGGTAAGCAACCCTTCTCTCTTTTCACACTTGTTTTTCATTATGTCGAAAACTGATCTTGCATCCCTATTCACTCGTTTATCCAAGTCCGATGTTGAACGGTTCTGTACCGAGATCGGAATTCCACTGTCTTTTGATCCTTCTGTTCCGAAGAGGAAAACCCCTGTGACCTCTGTTCCCCCTGGCAAGGTGGCCGTGTATACACGCCAGTTTGACCAGGGTAACCTTAGGTATCCTTTTTCTACCTTTTTTCTGAATGTTTTAGAGTATCACCAACTCTCTCTTGATCAATTGTGCCCCTCCGGAGTTGCTAGGATCTTGCACTTTGAGATAGTATGTCGTTGCCATGGTCATAAGCCTTCCTTGGCTATGTACCGGCGGTTTTTTAGGTTGGCTAAAAATGGGAATTGGTTTACCATTGAGAAGTCTCAATGTGAACCAGCCCTTATTTCTAGTGTTATTGGGCTTGTTTCTTCTTGGAAAGACAAGTTCTTTTTCTTAAACTCTGATTTTCTACCCTTTAAAACTCCTCGGAGGTCTTCGGATGCTCCTCTAAACGAGAAGGAACCTGATCCTGACACTCTTGACCAAGTATTGTTGGAGAAGCTTCGTAGTTTTCCTACTCGTCTCCGTGCCTTTCCTGAGGACTTTCTGGTGATGGTGGGCCTGAGTGTTAACTGGGATGATCCTAGGACTGACCCGGTGATATATCATGGTGGGAAGGGTAGGTGTCCCCCTGTCTCCTCCTTGGCATCCTTATTATTTTTGTGTTATCTAACCGTCTTTCTTTTTGCAGAAATGAGTACTCTGGACTTCCTGGCTCTAGATGACATTGCTGATGTGAAGTTTAAGGTTCGAAATGTTGCTGAGGGTAAGAATGTGGTGGTGAAGACTGAGCATGTCCGTTTCAAGGGGGAGTATACAAGTGTGATCACGTCATCTGTTACTGCTGTGGAGCCATCAGGGGAGAAGTCTGTTACCGTCCGTCGCTCCAGTAAGCAACTTCAGACTGCTTCCTTGGGTCAGGGGAGCTCTTCCGCTGTGCCCTTGGTCTTTGGAGATGAAGACGAGGATTCTTCTTTGATTTCTTCTGCGTTGGGGTATACTCCTGCCTCCGGGAAGGGCAAGCTCACATTGTCCTCTCCGAAGAAAGACGATGTTGTTTTCAAGAAACCAAAGGATGTTGTTGTCAAAGGTGCTAGTCCGAAATTGTTGCGAACCGAAGGAGGTGAGAGTTCTAAAGCTGCTGTTGATGATGTTTCCAATGTTCCTGTCCAGAGAGAGTCCGGTGAAGGAGTGTTTGTGCTGGATTGGGATATTAAAGCTACTGATCTGCTGAAGAAGGCTTCTGTTTGTCGTAATTTGATTGACCATTGTGTCCCTGATGCTGAAAGAGAACTTCACAAGGAATTGATGGATAAGGATGTTATGAAGAAGATGTATTATCACTTTGGGCAGTTTCTGTCTTTGTTCCCCGATGGTATGGCAAGGTGGGGAGAGTTGATGGCGAGAAGAGAACAGGTGGAGGAGTTTTATGAAGAGCATGAGGCCGAGTTGGTTAAGGCGAAGGAGGAATTGCAAAGCTTGCTGCTCGGGAGAAGGATTTGGTTCATGAATTGGCTGTGTCTAAGACTCAGCTTGGTTTGGAGAAGGAAAAGTTTGAGAAGATGTTCAAAGGTCTGCATGATGAGAAAGCGAAAGTTGCTGAGGAGAGGGAAGGGTTAGCTCGGGCACGGGAGGCAGTTAAGCAGGAGCTGGCTTCGGTGGAGAAGGTGGGAACAGAGCTCCGGGTCCAGGTGGACCGTCTAACTGAAGAAAGGGAGTGGCTAATCTCCAAGGGGGTAGCTCGTTTTGTTACCAACCTCCTGCACTCTCAAGAGTTTAATGCTCCTCTGGCGGATATTTATGCAAAAGCCGTATCTTTTGGTCGCCATGGAGGGATTCAAGCCGGTTTCAAAGCGGCTCAGGAGGGTCAGGGGCTTGAGGAGCTGCCGTCCTTTAAGCCTTCTTCTGGTGAAGAGTTTGTGAATGCTGTGAAGGCAATGGAGCTTGCCACCTATCCTTACATCTCTGCTATTGCCAAGGCTTCTAAGCAGCCTCTCTCCTTCTTGCAAGATTTGGAGCCAGAGGGCCTGAAAAAGGATGTGGCCAATCAAGTGTTTAGCTCCTATGTGTCGAAAAGGCCTCTCATGATCATGTTGGAAGGAGCTGACGGTGGGGAGGGTAGTTCTAAACGTGCAAAACCTGCTGATTCTTCAAAGGTTCCTAATCTGGAGCAGGTATTCGAGAGTCCTTCCCCCCTTCAAGCTCTGGAGGTTGAGTCCATCCCTCCTTCCATCGAAGATGATCCATTTGCAGGTCTTGACACTGATGGCCTTTACGATGATGTTGGTAACCAAGCCCTGGCTTCCACTGGTGAGGATGATGCCACCAATGAAGCCGAAGACTCTGCTACCCCATGATCCAGCCTTGTTCTAGTCTTTTCAAGTTTTTAGAATGTCTTTTGTAATCAAACTCTGCTGTACTTAGCCCTTGGGGCGTTTAATGTTTGTCTTTTAATGGAATGCTCCCCCTTTAGGGGTGATGCCTTAGCTATGTTTAACGTTTTGCTGTTTTGACTCTGTTACTTGTCGTTTATAGTGTTTGCAATGTCTTTAAAATTTCTCCTTGAGTTGGATGCTGCAGTCACCCAGCTTAGGATACTTAGCTAAGGAACCGATGCAATGCTTACCCTATCAGCTTGTTTGTTTATGTTTAACCCTTTCTTAAATGGTTTTTTAGTGATATGTTCGTTTTCGTGTATTGTGAACATGTGGGAGCTGTCAAGTGTGAGGAGCTCACCCTCTTTCATGGATTTAGGTATTCCTTCCAAGGACTTGTCCCATGGAGTCGTGGATTGTATTAGGGACTCACCCTGTATATAGGAAGGTTACTTAGCCTTGTTACCTGTTGAGCAGTTGTGGCCTGGGAGCTCATCCCCGTTTCATGGGTAGGTATAGCGCCGGATCCCATGGAGCCTAGTTAGGAGGGGCTCACCCTTTGATAAGATAAGCGACAAGTTAATAATTTGAAACATAGTTCATTCATTTATCATGGTTTTTGGAATACAAAGAGACGTTACAACTATTAAACATAGAAATGTTTCAAGTGTTTGTCACTCCAATGCCTTGGGATCATTCTGCCATTAGGGTCGGCTAGCTTATAGGATCCCCCTTTGTGTGCTTCCTTGACGACATAAGGCCCCTCCCATCGGGGACCTAGCTTGCCTACGTCTTGCTGCCTGCTGGCTTCATTGCATCTTAACACGAGGTCCCCTGGCCTGAAAGCCTCTTTTCGCACCCTTGTGTTGTAGTAGGCTTCAAGCTTCTTTTTGTACCTGGCCTCCCTGATAGAGGCTTGGTCCCTTGACTCTTCGAGGAGGTCTAGGTTGAGTAGGACCTCCTTTTGGTTGTGTTGAGCGTCTTGTCGAGCAATTCTTCCTGAGCTTACCCCTATTTCGGCTGGTATGACAGCTTCGCTTCCGAAGACAAGGCTATACGGTGTTCTTTGGTGGCTTGTCTTCTCCATGGTCCTTATAGCCCAAAGGACGCTCGGGAGCTCATCAACCCATTTCTTGCCACATCTTCCTAGCCTTGCTTTAATACCTTCGACAATGCTTCTGTTCATGCGCTCAACTTGTCCGTTGGACTGGGGGTAGGCTACTGAGCTGAAGGCTTGCTTGATTCTTAGCTCGGAGCACCAGCTGCTGAAGGGTTTGTTGGCAAACTGCTTCCCATTGTCTGTCACCATCTCCCCTGGCAGCCCATATCGGCAGACTATTTGTTCCCACACGAAAGTTATCACCTGTTTCCCCGAGATGGTAGCCAATGGCCTGACTTCAGGCCACTTGGTGAAATAGTCAACAGCTACAAGGAGGAACTTCAACCTTCCGGGAGCTTGTGGGAAGGGACCCACAATGTCCATTCCCCATTTGTAGAAGGGCCATGCCGAGATGATGGGAACAAGGTCATGCTTGGGGTTGGTCTTCACCGGTGTTTGCAGTTGACAAGCTTCACATCTTCGGATAGTCTCAAAGGCATCCTTGTGCATGGTAGGCCAGTAATAGCCCAAGTTCATGAGTTTTGACACCACAGAGCGAGGTCCGGCATGCATGCCACATATACCCTCATGTACCTCCCTGATGAGGTAGTTACTCTGATTGGGACCTACACACCTTAGTAGGGGTGCCAAGTATCCCTTCTTGTAGAGCTTGTCGTCTTCGATTACATATTGTCTCGCCTTCATAACCAACCGCTTAGCTTCTTGTTCGTTTTCTGGTAGCTTCCCTTCCTTCAAGTAGGACATGATGGGTGTCATCCATGTGGAGTCTGTTTCGGTGACAACATCTTGTACTTCCTTGTCATCGATGGATGGTTCTTTCAGCACCTCGACTAGGACCTTCTTGGTTAGGTGAGCAAACGTCAAGGAGGCCAGCTTGCTGAGGGCATCTGCCTGCTTGTTCTTTGTTCTTGACACCTGTTCTAGTGTGAAGACTTTGAATTCCTTTATGAACTCTTTGACCTTGTCTTTGTACCTAATCATTGAGGGCTCTTTGGCTGTGTATCCTCCATTTACTTGTTTGACCACCAGATTTGAATCAACGAAGACTTTTAGTTCTTGTACCTTCATTCTTTTTGCCAATCTCAACCCGGCCAGGAGGGCCTCGTATTCAGCAACGTTGTTGGTGCAGGGGAAGTCTAGACGGAGGGCATAAGTGTATTCGGTTCCGTGGGGGTCCTTGATGACAAGACCGGCCCCGGAACCTTCTACACTTGAGGCTCCATCAGTAAAAAGACACCATTTCCCCTTGAGGTCAGGCTGTTCTTCAACCTCGTTCATTTCTTCTTCTGCCTGCAGGGTGGGTAACTCAGCAAGAAAGTCAGCAAACACTTGCCCTTTGTAAGCTCTCCTTGGCAAGTATTCTATCTTGTGCTCCCCTAGACCAATGGCCCACTTTGCCAATCTTCCCGAATCTTCTGGTTTTTCTAAGATGGATCGTATGGGTTGATCTGTGATGACCTTTACTGGGTGAGCTTGGAAGTACCGCCTTACTCTCTTAGCAGTGTGTACGAGCGCTAACACAAGCTTCTCTATGGGAGTGTAGTTAACTTCAGCATCTTTGAGGGCCCTGCTGACAAAGTAGACGGGAAGTTGCTCTTTACCTCGATCTACCAAGAGCACTGAGCTTACTGCTTCCACTCCTGCAGACAAATAAACTGTTATTACTTCCCCTTCCTCAGGGGCTGCCACTTCGGGCAGGGAAGCTATGTGTTTCTTGAGTTCCAGGAAGGCAGTCTCTGCCTCGGTTGTCCAGCAAAAATCCTTCTTGTCAACACAATTTTTTAGTGTTTTGAAGAAAGGCAAGGATTTTTCCGCGGACTTAGGCAAGAAATGTTTTAAGGCAACGATTTTACCGTTGAGGCTTTGCACTTCCTTCTTTGTGGTAGGAGACTTCATATCAAGGACGGCTTGGATCTTGCTCGGGTTGGCCTTGATGCTTTGCTTTCCAACAATATGGCCCAGAAACTTCCCCTCCTCGAACCCAAAGGAGCATTTAACAGGATTGAGCTTCATGTTTATTCTTCGAAGGTTGTCAAATGTTTCTCGGATGTCCTGGATCATTGCATCCCCCGACTTGCTTTTGATGACTAGGTCATCTACATAAGCTTCCATGTTCCTTCCAATTTGCTTCGAGAAAGCCTGATCCACTAACCGCTGGTAGGTAGCACCTGCGTTTTTCAAACCAAAGGGCATCTTTTTGTAGCAAAAGATTCCCCTGTCGGTGTGGAAGGCCGTCTTCTCCTCATCTTCTTGCTTCATTTGAATTTGGTGATACCCCTTGTAGGCATCTAAGAAGCACTTGTATTGGAATCCGGTGAGAGAGTCTACCTTCCAATCGATCTCGGGTAAGGGGTAGCAATCTTTAGGGCAGGCTTTGTTGAGATCCTTGAAATCAACACACATTCTCCAAAATCCGTCTTGTTTGGCAACCATGACTGGGTTCGTTACCCAAGAGTGATACTGAACCTCTCTGAGGATATCTGCCTCAACCAGCTTCTCCACCTCCTGACAAGCAGCCTGGCTCCTGGCTGGGGCCAAACTTCTTTTCTTTTGGACGACTGGCTTGTATGAGGGGGCTATGTTAAGAGAGTGTTCAGCCATGCTTCTAGGGACACCAGTCATGTCCCCGGGGCACCAAGCAAATATGTCTCGATTATCCTGCAAAAGGTTGATTAGTTCACACGTAATCTCATCAGGAAGCAGATTGTTTACTTTGATGGTCTGCTCCTGGTAGGCAGGATTTATGCTGACTTCCCGGATGGGACCGCTGCTTGGCGTTTCTGACTCCCTGGGGCCTTTGGTTTCCTCTATGGAGGCTATCAAAAGAGCCTCTGCTGTTGGCTTCAGGGTTGCAATTCCATTAGGAGTGGGGAGCTTCATTAGACCATGTGTTGTTGATACTACCGCGCCGAAGGTGGCAATTCCCATTCTCCCAATAAGGACGTTGTAACTCGAAGGGTACCTGATAACAGAGAAAGTCAACTCTTCTGTCCTTGACAAGTATCCATCCCTGAAACAGACGCTAAGTGTGAGCTTCCCTAAGGGATGTACTCGTTCCCCCGAGAAGCCTACCAAGGACGCGTCCGATGGCTTGAGCTTGGATTTGATCTCCGGGCTCAAGGATTCAAAGCACCGTTCATACATTACCTCCGATGAGGCTCCACAGTCCATGTACACCCTATCTATAGGGAAGCCATCTAGTTCAGCCTCCACTATTACCGGTGTGACGATCAGTTCATCGGGAGCAGGAGGAAGGCAGATGTACTGTTTGTTCCAAGGCTCAGTGCGAGCCTTCTTTGCCTGCTGGGCTCCTTCAAGCCTGACCATGTTGACTTCCTTATCTTTCTTTCCTTCATCCCTTCTTCCTTTGATGTCTTTGATCAGGTGAGCCAGCTCCCCGGACTTAACAGCCTCTTCTATCCTCTTTTCAGCTGGTAGCAATCGTTCGTGTGATGCCCTGTATCATTATGAAAGGCACAATGCTTGCTGGCATCCCTCTTGTTAGCTGGTTTGGACAGAGGTCTGGGAGGTCGAAAGGTGTACTTGACTTCCTCCGTGGAGAGTATCTCCTGAGGTGTCTTGGTGAGAACAGTGAAAACTTGTCTTTCTCTTTCGTGGTATCTTCGTGACCTTGGGGATCGTCTCCTTTCTTCATTCCTGTGACAACCTGCACCCTTCACTTTTCATAAATGTGCATAATTGGTTCCTCAACTATTTCAAAATTTTCATTTTTAACCCTCGTATTTTAATAGGACCAAAATTCACAATTTAATAAAACTTATAATTTTTATAAGTAAAAGTATGCACGTTTTATACTCACATCTACACCCGAGCACGTATGTTTCAGACCTTGATACTCAAAGCCCGTAATTTTCTGTCCTAAAACAACTTAGAAACAGAAGGAAACAAGTCTATAACTTAAAATTGATTAAATTAGAAAAATTATTTTTTTAGCCCTCGCGGTCCGATAAGACAGTCTCAGTCAAAGTCCCAGTCAAAGTCAAAGTCTCTGTCAAAGTCCCAGTCAATGTCCTAGTCAAAGTCTTAGTCAAACAGTCAAAGTCCTAGTCAAATATTCAATTCATCATAAAACCTTACTTTATTGTGTTGACCAATTTTAAAGCCTAATTGAATTCAAAACTAGTATAAAAACCCACCTATGACCCATTACACTTTGCACCTCTAAATCGATTGTTTCAATTCGATTAAACTCTCCCTCATACCTTTCTTCTAGAGTATATTACTTCTACATTTGAAGCTTTGATTATAAGCTCTTGTAATTGGCGAATTGGAAGCTTGATATTTTTTCCTATTCGGTTTATTTTCTTCTAAATTGGACTAGTTTCGTTGTTGAACCTTTGGATTGCTCGCATTTTCAAGCTCGCTTAGTCATCTAGTCATTTGGCGAAAGTGAGAATTTTCCTATCCCCTTTTTGCTTTTATTCATTTTTGGGGTGTTACATGTACACTTATACAAATTACAAATACAAGTTCACACTTTTACAATACAATTCTAGTACTATGTGCATTTGCTTACAAACGTGCTTTATGCTTAGACATTACATGTAAGATACATTTGTACTTAGTGAAATCATTAACATTGTACAAGCCGACCTTAACATTGGATAGCGCTATTGGATTGACAACCCGCCTAGGTTGATTCTCCCCCTTTTTCATCGGAGAATCCATGGTCATTGTTAAGTTATTATCCAATTATTTGGATAAGTACACCGCCGTTCATTTAGTACATTATACAGTCACAGGATTGATTTCGCTCATTTGTATGATACATAGTTTACATAATTGCACCGTAGCTTGCACTTGAATTGTATAACATTTTCCAACTTACTATATATATTAAAACTAGGAATTCTCACCAACATTTCATATGTTGACAAAACTTATTTTGTACATGTTTCAGGTGCAGTTTGATCTTAGTACTATAACATTGGACTTTAGCGCTTGCTTTTACTAAGTTATTTCAATTGTCATGTTTCGTTCAGACTTTTGTATTTTTTTCCATTTCATCTATGTAAGACAATTTAAATTATTCAATAATATATTTACATTTTAGTACCATGTGCTTTTGAACAATCGTCACTACGTGACACCTCGATGATTCCGCCATCGGTTGGGGTGTTACAGATTGGTATCAGAGCCATGGTTATAGGGAATTAGGTTATTAGAATGCCTTTTAGCCTAGTCTATAACCAAGCTTACATTCACGAGTCCTCTCGTGTTTATTTCTCTTTATCCTATTATTTTATTTCAAGATATTTTCGCTATGATTCTTTCTCGGTATTTTTTTTTTTTGGTGTGTTGTTTACAGAATAAGGTACTCGTATTTCACAAACGAAACGATATCACCAAGTTAGGAGTGACATCCATACCTTGGTGATTAGTTTCACCCCTCTATATGTTAGTTATCTTAGGAATATATCTTTGAGATAGGAGTGACATCTACACCTCAAAAAGTATTTTTTTTCAAAAAGGAACTTAACCACTAAGCTGGGAGTGATATCCTTAACTTAGTGATTGATTTCATTCCACAATCGTTTTCAATTTTGAAATACATCTTTGAGTTAGGAGTGAAATCCAAATCTCAAGGATCTATTTTTTCATCTCGTTTTTAAACTCGCTAAAGTTTTGGAATTCACTAGTGATGGGGCACGTGCAATCTGGAAGGGTGAGCGCCTGTATCCTGAGTTTTCTGTCTTGGCCTGGTTTTTCGTATAAATCCCAATCAGACGAGGGACCCGTATACCTACCTGGGAACTCTTGGGATGAGCATTCACTTATAGGCTAAAGTACGCCTCCACAAGTCACTAGGAAATTCCAAATACTTGAGTTGGTCAAAGTTTCCTATGGAAATAATTCAAATGTTTTATAACATTGATATTTATGTTTGTTTATCATTTGAAGACTCAATTTAATCATTTGTTGTTTCATATGCTATTATTCATTGATCATTCGCTTTTGGATTCCTTATAATCATTATTAAAACTTTTTGTTCGTTATATTATCGCATTAAAGCTTACACTATTCCACTTATGCTTTTTGACTTTTAAGCTATAAGGTATTACTCTTTTTGAGTTAAAACATTTTTACCCACGACTTAAGTTTTAAACTCTGGGTTTAACTTCGACCACATCCTGATTTTAGGAATGTTGCGTCATCATACAATTAAAAATGAACATGGTTTTTCCTAACTTATTATTTCAACCTGTTTTATACATTCATGTTTACAAACTTACTTGATCGAAGTCACAGTATATTCTCATATACCTAATACTAATATTGTTGCACCCAGACTCCTAAACCATAGCCAACTACCATTAGTTAGAACTTCTTAGTCAGACTAAACTCATACATAAATGCCTACCTACACGATACGCACTAGTACACAACTCTCTAAAACGATTAATTTGACAACTTATTCTATAAATCTTTTCACAAAGCCTATTCGCCAAATTAGAACACACTTTTCACACCTTGTGCCTTGAAACAAATAGCCCGCTATGAGCCCAAAGAGATGCCTTAACGATCCTGTAAATAAATGATCTTTCAATGTATAAATTTCGTAAAAGTTTGAAAATTTAAAAGGTTTCAAGTTTACTCAGTCTTAACGGCTAACACTTCGATTTTCTCAACATTTCATAACAATTAAAAATTTCCGACTTTTCAACCCACAAGTTAAAGAAATGTTTAAATACAGAAAATTTTATTTTCCAAAATTCGTCAAGGCATCTGGGATCATTCACAACCTTTACATCATTTTAAATCTTGATCTTTCGAAACACATTATATTTACACATACTTCATGAAATGGTTTCATCTTGCATTTTATAAACTTGCATTGCATATTTTACAAATCAAATGTAAATCTGCATGTTTTCAAATAACGTATCCAATATATGTTTTCGAGAGGAATTTGCAACTAATAATATACCTTATAACACTTTTCAAACTCGACTTCTCGTAAACACGTGAAAATGTGTACCTACGAAATCTTTTCAAGTGAACCTGTTTTGAACTTAAAACATTCTTCGGTTTCCAAAAAGTTATCCTCGTACCAGTAGACTATACGTCTGTTCTGTGCACTTTCATTTACAGTAAAATTCATTATATTTTTTACACCATTCTATATATAGTTACGTTCGTACATTATCTTATTATTTTTGTATTATTCTTTTGTTGGTAGTTATTTTCACGCGTTATTCGCAACTATTCTCGCACTAGTTATTAGTAGTTATTCTTACAACACTAGTTTTGAGCATTAATTTAACTCGTTATCTTTCATTTTGTGCAAATTGTGCGATTTAATCGATTTACGTTATGCTATTCTTTCAATCGAAATTTTATGCTATACTTATATACTTACATGAACGCATATTTGGAATGCATACTTTTTTTTTGTTGTGAGCAAAACCCTGTTATACTTTACATTATTTTGTTCGTCATCATGGCCAATGAACATACTAATTGATAGCTTGTATGAGATCTAAGCTAGTTCCCATGTACGACTCGGTTCAGAGTATTCCTCTAACACGAGGGGAACAGTTTAATCCTCAGAGTTTATCAATATGGTTGTTTAGAGCCCAATGATGTGAACAGAAAATTTACCGGTTAAGGGTGAACCCGAAAGGTGAAGAACCCCTAATCGTGTCTTATACTTACACATTAATCCCATTACGGTTAAAGGGTGAACCTGAAAGGGGAAGAACCTTTAACCGCATCTTATACTTGAGCAGTATCTACTATTTAACACATTTTGGTTGTACGCATTGTTTCTTGTATTACTTATGTTAGTGTTATGGAAAAGCATAGCACCCTAGTGTAAGGTAAATCTATGATTACGGTCCGAAGCGCACTCTTGGGTTTACAGGTACATGAGGGTGGTGTGTAATTCTATTTAGGCTATTGGTAGACAATCAGTACGAGTCCAAAGTATCGGGAGTGTGGTGGGTTAGCTGCGGTATACCCTATATATAAGCATAAATGATACTGCGGGAGCGGACTAGGAGTCTGACCAAGAACCTACCCCTTACTACCTCTTCAATAGGTCGCTGACTAATAGCTAGCATTTTTGATAAAAGAACATTTTACATAAGCTCCAATTAGTTTTGTTGGAGCCTTCCTTGTTGACCACCTCTACAGAAAACCTTAAACTTTGTATATTCTTACACTCTCTGTTAGTCGAAATCCTGTTGCATGTCCTTAATAAAGTTCGGTCAAAAACTACTTTAAAGTAAGGAAAGCTACTATAACCCTGCCCTACCCTCACCAGTTACATACTTTTCCCAAACCTTGCTCATTATAAACTCTTAATTCTCTAACCTTGGGTCAAACTTTAAGGATTTTCAAACTCTTATTTTGGGTATTAAACAACTACTTCAAACTTTGTCAAATCATGGCTGATGCATTCTTAAAATCTAATTGCCTTTTTTTACAAATGTCTTTTGTTTCATGGAAACCTTCACTTGAAAGTAATTTCGAGACGAAATTTTCTAAAGTAGGGGAGACTGTGACAACCTGCACCCTTCACTTTTCATAAATGTGCATAATTGGTTCCTCAACTATTTCAAAATTTTCATTTTTAACCCTCGTATTTTAATAGGACCAAAATTCACAATTTAATAAAACTTATAATTTTTATAAGTAAAAGTATGCACGTTTTATACTCACATCTACACCCGAGCACGTATGTTTCAGACCTTGATACTCAAAGCCCTTAATTTTCGGTCCTAAAACAACTTAGAAACAGAAGGAAACAAGTCTATAACTTAAAATTGATTAAATTAGAAAAATTATTTATTTAGCCCTCGCGGTCCGCTAAGACAGTCTCAGTCAAAGTCCCAGTCAAAGTCAAAGTCTCTGTCAAAGTCCCAGTCAATGTCCTAGTCAAAGTCTTAGTCAAACAGTCAAAGTCCTAGTCAAATATTCAATTCATCATAAAACCTTACTTTATTGTGTTGACCAATTTTAAAGCCTAATTGAATTCAAAACTAGTATAAAAACCCACCTATGACCCATTATACTTTGCACCTCTAAATCGATTGTTTCAATTCGATTAAACTCTCCCTCATACCTTTCTTCTAGAGTATATTACTTCTACATTTGAAGCTTTGATTATAAGCTCTTGTAATTGGCGAATTGGAAGCTTGATATTTTTTCCTATTCGGTTTATTTTCTTCTAAATTGGACTAGTTTCGTTGTTGAACCTTTGGATTGCTCGCATTTTCAAGCTCGCTTAGTCATCTAGTCATTTGGCGAAAGTGAGAATTTCCTATCCCCTTTTTGCTTTTATTCATTTTTGGGGTGTTACATGTACACTTATACAAATTACAAATACAAGTTCACACTTTTACAATACAATTCTAGTACTATGTGCATTTGCTTACAAACGTGCTTTATGCTTAGACATTACATGTAAGATACATTTGTACTTAGTGAAATCATTAACATTGTACAAGCCGACCTTAACATTGGATAGCGCTATTGGATTGACAACCCGCCTAGGTTGATTCTCCCCCTTTTCATCGGAGAATCCATGGTCATTGTTAAGTTATTATCCAATTATTTGGATAAGTACACCGCCGTTCATTTAGTACATTATACAGTCACAGGATTGATTTCGCTCATTTGTATGATACATAGTTTACATAATTGCACCGTAGCTTGCACTTGAATTGTATAACATTTTCCAACTTACTATATATATTAAAACTAGGAATTCTCACCAACATTTCATATGTTGACAAAACTTATTTTGTACATGTTTCAGGTGCAGTTTGATCTTAGTACTATAACATTGGACTTTAGCGCTTGCTTTTAATAAGTTATTTCAATTGTCATGTTTCGTTCAGACTTTTGTATTTTTTTCCATTTCATCTATGTAAGACAATTTAAATTATTCAATAATATATTTACATTTTAGTACCATGTGCTTTTGAACAATCGTCACTACGTGACACCTCGATGATTCCGCCATCGGTTGGGGTGTTACAATTCCTTTGATTGTCGAAGGATCTTCCTGATCGTTTTTCGTTGTAGGGTTGGAAAGGAGGTCTTCGAGAGTTTGTTGAGCCGTCTCTCCAACTCCCTCGATCCCTCTTCCTAGAATCCTGTCGAGTTAATGCTTCTTCCCCCCTGAGGAAGGCTTCTGCCCTCTCGAACGCTTCCTCCATGGTTTTGGGGACATCTTCATGGAACCTTCTTAGCAACTTTTTGGGATGGATGGCCCCCATGAATCCTGATACCCGGATCTTCTCGGTGGCACCACTATACTGCAGACCTTCCCTCTTGTACCTTTCGATTAAACTACGGAGGTTTTCATGCTCCCCTTGCTGGATTTAGTGCAATATGGCGGCATCTTTGGTGCACTTCCTGAGGGGGTTAAAGTTTGAGGTGAAACCTCTCCTTAAATCATCAAACGAGGAAATGCTCCGAGACGGTAGGCTACTGAACCATAGACGAGCTGGTCCTACCAGGGTCTGCATGAACATGTGGCAGCACTCGGCATCGTTCCATTTTTCTACAGTGGCTGCCCCAGAGAAGACGTTCAAGTGGTCATCCGGGTCTTCTGTGCCGTCGTACGTTTTCACATTAGCTGGCATTTTGATCTTGTTGGGAAATCAAAATGAGCGATGTGCTCGGCAAAGCATTCTAACGACTTAGGTCGGTATGACTTCGAAGGTGTAGCCTCGCCCTTAGCTTCGGCCGTGGAGGCTTGAACCATGGGTTGGGAGGCTCCCAGACCCTGTCCTCCCGCAGGGGAGGTTGCTGGCACTTGGTTCAGAGGTGGTGGGTATTGCCAAGGATACCCTCCCGGCCATGTGGGAAGTAAGGTGGTACATAGGGCGAGTATTGAGGCTGCGAATAGTTAGGATACATCGTTCCTGGAGGGACAACAGTTCCTCTAGCCAGACTTCCTGCTCCTGCAAGGGAAGCAGCCACAGCACTGCTGGCCAGAGGTAACGACCTCAAAGCTTCTTCATAGGGGAGTCGTGTTGAGGTCCCCGGGGAGAGCACGGAATTGCTAGGACCTCCTCCTCCTGAGCAGATATCTCCCTGACCGTTAAGGTAGGGATGAGGATTTGTGTTGGCTCGTCGGGTTGCTGGTGAGGTAGTGGTTCCCAGCAACGGAGGACCAAGTGAGAGGGAGACAGCAGGCTCTTCGTCATACGACAACCTGACTCTTACTCCTCTGGACCTCTCCTCTCGCACGTAGCCGTTCAGGAGATCACGGAGTTGCAAGAAGTTTCTTCGTACTCCCTCCGGGGTGATGTCCATTCGTTCAACAGGTAACAACAAGTCGTCCCTAGGAGACGAGTTAACAGCCCTTGAGGACGGCGGTGTTTGGAAGTTGAGCATGTCTCCTAGAGACGGTTCGACTTGTTGTCCGTCCGTTCCAGGTGTTTCATGGCCAGAAGCGTCACCTGAGGTGTGACTAGTGGCCGGAGTTTCTGAAAGACCCCCTCCTAGGCGGTTATCTCCACCAGTCATCACAAAAGGAGGTTACTTGGGAACAAATGGGACTGTAGAAACTCTCAACAGTTTTGTTCAAAGTAGCGACAGCCCCACGGTGGGCGCCACTTGTTGCTACAACAAGGAAAACGACCGGTATTAGGTTAGGAGATGTTTAGGATTATAGGTTAAAGGTATGTTAGGTTGAGATTAAGGTTTTAAGTTTAGGTTTAGATTTGATCGTGGGATCAGGGGTCTTCAAGTTCCTGGAAGGACCTGCACAAAGGTAGCAGACACCGTTAGCCTTAACGCAGGAGGGAGCCTCCTGCATTTGGACTCCGGCGTGAGAATAAGTATCTATTCATTTGGAGTTGGGAAATAATGAAGTAGAGAGTATGAGAGTAGAGAGAATGAGTGAGAAGTGTGTGTGGAATGTCTACCCGAGGGCCTCCTTATATAGGCAGTGGAATTCTGCCCAGGAGCTCCCTCAGGATAGCTTCCTTACCATACCTGGATGTGTTTGACCCTCTTTTAGTTCCCTGCAGTGAGGCTTTACCCTTTTAGGATATTTTCAGCTTTTATCATTTCCAATGCAAAGCTTGGAGCTGTGTGGTGTTTTTGTCCTTTGCCATGATAATAAGCCAAAATCCCCTTTTTGCATTTCCAAGACTTTTTACTGTTTGCTTTCTGCCCTGAGGCTTCCATATGGCAGGTAAGCTGCCTTATATCAGCTCCACTAAGTCAGGCAACCTCCTAATCAAATTTATTTTGCTTATCTTTTCGACGAGGGGTCTAAACGTTGTCGTTTTAGGACACACGTCATCACACAGCATAATCTATTATTTAAAATTAAGTGAGTTCAAGTTTCAAAAAAAAAAAATTAAGCAAGTTCATGTCATCTTCTAGGGGGCAGATTGACTTGAAGCCGAGCGGGTGAGGGTAGGCCCCGACTCAACTTATAAGTTTTATTATTTTTATTATTATTTTTGAACGGCAAGTGGTGCAACTGATGGAGCTCCGACTAACACTCTAGGCCAGTCTGTAGTGATTACCCATTCCACATGGATTGGGGATCTCCCCAGGTGGAACCCCACATGTTGTAAATATGGTTTCGACAAGAATCAAACTCTCAACCACCACATGACCTCCATTATAGCTTCCACAATTTACACCGATTGAGCTAGGCTTCAGCTGTAAGTTTTTTTTAAACGACGAAGTTAATTTTACTTTTTACACTAATGGTTATAAAATACACTTCTTATGGAGAAACCCAATCGGTCATATGGTTGCTGGATTCAATACCACACACACATCGATGCGTGTGTGGGTTATAAGATAATCGGGTTCATGGTAGCTCATCGAGTACAGATCAGGAAACAGAAAGATGGTACGGTTCGGTTTGGGTAATCGGGATAGATAAACAGATGACAGATTGAAATGGTTGATAAACAGTTGCCGGATAGAGAAGAAGACTTACCAGAGATGAAGATGACGGCGGCGCCGGTCACCGGAGTGGTGACTTCCGGTTAATGGTCTTGTTCACACACACAAGTGTGTGTGGTGTGTGTCGATGTGCAGAGTAAAGAGAGAGATAGGAAGGGTTTAAATAGATAAGGTA
Source organism: Ambrosia x helenae (assembly GCA_030844895.1). Taxonomy (NCBI): domain Eukaryota; kingdom Viridiplantae; phylum Streptophyta; class Magnoliopsida; order Asterales; family Asteraceae; genus Ambrosia; species Ambrosia x helenae. The sequence continues at coordinate 36,276,510 of CM061227.1, forward strand.
GATGGAGGGTGTTTGGCAACTTGGATAAGGGCTGTCAGAAGGGTGTTTGGTGATGGGTACAAGGCTGCTCATGGAACGATTGGCAACAGGTTTATCAGAAGACGTGGAGCGTTTGGCTGCAGATTAGGAATTCGGTTTATTATAATTCTTATAAACGGGTGGTCGGATACGAGCCCACTCGTTAACGAGACCCGTAACACGGCGGGGTGTTACACTACTGAATATCAGTTGATGCCAAAAAAAGATTCTTTCTTTTTAACAAACGCAAATGCTGTTTAACACATTCAACACTAGAAAGTGAATCCTGCCATTTTCGAGAAATGCACCTGAACCGCAGCAGACTACGAACTAGAAGCCGAGTAAAGATTTCCCGAATAACATCATCCGATGGAACTGTACAAAGTTTGGTATCAAACCCTGGTTGAAAGACAAAAACACAAGATTGATTTTTATACTGAATCTCCAAAATCAACCAAACTAAACTAAATTCAAGTTAATCAAACCTTTATACGTGCTTCTTCGTATCTCAAGCCTAAATCATTTACACAAGAAAAAAAACACATTTTGTTACCGTATTTCTTTTTGCTTTGTATTTGTTTGATATGTACTTATACTAGTAGAGGTGTAAAAAAAACCGGTTTAAAAAAAAAACCTATATTAAAACCGAAACCGGTTTTAAAAAAACCGGTTTAAGAAAAAAAACCGCTTTAAAAAAACCGGGTTTTTTTCAGTTAATCTTCACCAAGGAACAACCCGGTTTTTAAAACCGGTTTTTTTTGAAGAAAACGGTTTATAAACCGATCCTAACCCGTTTCACCGGTTTGGGTTTTATGCACTAAAAACCGGTTAAAAAAACGATTTTGAACTCGAGTAAAAAAATCGGTTTTAAAAAAAGTGATTTTATAAAGAGAGAAAGATAAGAGAAAATGAAATATGTGTGGGATGCTAAAGAAAATTCTAGAATCAATTAAACTATTCTCCACTCTCTTTGCTTCCCAACACACAATTCTAAAATGAAATATGTGCGGGAGAATAAAATTCTAAAATGAAATATGTGTGAGACATGTGACATGGAATTGAGTGGCATCCAACCATTGGTGTATCAAATTGAATAGTAAACATGTGTACAACTAATTTTGATAATTAAAGGGGGACGGGCGCCTGCCGAATTGTCCACGAATTGGTTAATAAAGACAGGTAATTACATATTATTATTTAATAATTTATTTATTTAAAATTTAACTAAAACTCTTAAACAAGCATATAACTATAAGTGGTATCGTTGTAACTTGTAACACAAACGTATTAAAACATCATAATCAAATAACTAATCTTAATTAGCAATGGAAATATGAAATGCCCTTAACTGAATATAATAATTGGGCGGGGTTAGTTTAAATTTTAGAGAAAAACATGTGTTTAGGGGTTGTTTACAGTGAAATAATATTTATGATTTTAAATGCAAATTTGTTCACTTTGCTTCAACTCAAACTTCCTTGTATCTTAAAAAATGCAATAGTTTTGATATGAAGTTTAAAATACTAATACTTTTCTTTACATTAAAGACTATATGTGAAAAAGTTTAAATCACGTCAATCTAAATGTAGACAATGAGGTTTTCACTAACTAAACCACTAAAAGTGTGTAGTGGTTTAATGCCCCGTGACACACCCCCCCCCCCCCCCCGTTTTTAAAACAAATACCATCTCCAATGTTCACTCCCCCATCACGCTCATTAAACCTATGATGCCCCTTTTGTTAGCGAACTATCAGCAGTGATGCAATGATGTTTAGCGCTCCATGGGGTGAGGTGGCACATAACGTCCTATGTAAGTAGATAAGTTTCATCTTTTATATGTGAAGCAGGATATACATACAAATGTTTGCATGTATCAGTTGTGTTCTTTATTTGAGCATTGTATATATTGGTAGACCCACTTTACGGTCATCTACACTTCTCTTTTTTATTATATTATCTATGTCATTGAAAACCGTTGGCTTGTTACTTTGTTTTAAATAATAATCTTCATAGCGTATAATATGGCTTGTGTAGTTGATTATATCATATATGAAAGTTCAAAGTTGAATCACAAGACTTGAATTTGAACGTTGGAGGCTACTTTTTTTTACTTTCTGTGTGTCAACTACTTAAATGCAAAATCAAACAACCCAAAACTCTCAAACCCAATTTTGATGGACATTAATATTGGTTTCTAACTAGGATTTTATGATATGTAGATTTGTGTTTTTTGTTTATTAGTTTAATAACTTAGAGTACTTTATTTAATCGTTAACACTCTTGTGCCTAGTTTGACCAGTTCATTACGTGACCATGTTGATTGTTGTCAGTGTTGGAAATCATGGTATCAAATACACAGCGGAAGCAGTTTTATTTATTAATAAAATCGATTATATACAATATATAATATGAGCCAATTTATATACATAAAATATATGTTTAATTTTATTAATCCAATTAACAAAATATTCCCAATCAGGATCTCGGTTAAACGCGTATAAACAAATAAATAATGAACAACCATAGGGGGTTTAGTAATCAACCTTTGACGACTACACCGGAATTGTAACACGCGGGTTACAACGAATCCTCGCTAGTAGGAAGTTCACACCCGAGCACTGGCCAACCGAAAGCAACACTTTGCAAGACGGAGGCGGCGATGATGGTGGTTTGCGGCGGACAAAGGGGTGGTGGCTCCTAAGGGTGGCCGCAAATCTTGAAGAGGAGACAAGGGTTATGTTGTTTTATCTTTTTCAAAAACATGTGTGATTAGAGTTGATTTATCACACCTATTTATAAAGATAAAAGGCACTTGACCACTTACTTAGTCAAAGTCATTCACTTGACCATTTGACTAGTCAAGGACTTGACCAATTAATTAGTCAAAGTCATACACTTGACCATTTGACTAGTCAAGGACTTGACCACTTAATTAGTCAAAGTCATACACTTGACCATTTGACTAGTCAAAGTGTAAACTTTACTATTTAGTCCCTTGAGTTCAAAACTATTATTATTTCAGAAATAATAATCCACCAACACATGAACTTATCTGATTCGTGTACCAACGTGTAACTCTTCGGATCGTACCGGGTCGGGTTACGTTGACCTCGACTTTTAATTAGCTACAGTGCTATAGAAGTTTTCATTATTTTTTGTGTGTGTACCTCACCCCTCAACCTTTAAAATTGACACTTAAACTTCGAAACTTTTTAATAATTTTGTAACATGTTATTTTTGCCCCCCCCCCCCCCGCCCCCCGATTTTTACATACTTATTTTTATGTACATTTCGGTATAAATTATAAGTCGGTTTACATCTCGACGTAAAGTTGTTTTCGGAAATGTCTTGACGTAAAGTTGTTTTTGGAAATGTCTTGACATAAATTTTGCTTGGAAATAAATAAAGTCAAATATATTATGTTTTCATTACAAGGTATAAATTTGAGTTACTTTATGTTTCTAAGCCGCCGCAACAGTAGAACATGTACACTGGTTATTTCTTTTTGATTTTTTATGTTATATCGTTGTGACATGTTAATTTTTATGTTATAACGCAACAGTAGAACATGAACAGAAAATCTCGTTCAGTTAGTGTTCATGAACTGTTCTTAAACATATAATTTTCTTAACAAACGAACAGGAACAAGACCTTGTTCGTGTTCGTTCGATTCGTTTGTAGCCCTAACGCATACACATATAGAAATTTGACTTAATAGATATGATTGTAGATGCGTTAGAATGTTGCCGCCGCAATGGGCAGTCATAGCAACACCCTAGTTTCTAAATAGAAAGCAATTAAAGAAGCAGCCTATAAAACACATGATATTAAGTCCATAACCATTCTCTAATTTCAATTGTTGCTTGTTTGCTTGTAGTAAATTGTTCGCACGGTTAGAGTTGTTAAACGCTCAAGTGATATAATTTACATATCAAGTTTGTTTTTTAAACAACTAAACTTTCTTTTTTGAGCAATTAAACTTTAACGAGATAAACTTAGAGATGTGTTCAAGTCCATTCAGGGTTTGGACCATTGAACACCTTCATATCCAAATTCATTAAAACCAACAGAACAAATGCTGAGAACAAGATGTGACTTGACTCACTTAAGGTCGCTTACAAGACTGGCCTAAATTGAATGTAATCCATTTTACATAGAACTGTCATTACAAAATCATAATGACCAGATGGTAAAACATTAAAAGGAATACTAATGAGAAATTTCATTAAGCCTAAGCTAAACAATAGATGGTAACACTATCAAGATCAAAGTTTAAAAGAACGGAAACGCGCCTTGAGGCGTTTTCCCTTCGCCTCACGAGGCGTAAGCCTCGACGCGGACCGAGGCGAACCGAGGCGTAAGCCCGAGGCGGAATTAAAAAATTAAATAATTAATTATATATCTTTCAAAAAATGAAATGCTAACAAATTTTATCATAAAATTCATCAAAAACACACATAAAAAAGACATAAAATGTCACAAAAAGTCGAAAACATAAAAAATTATACCTGAAAACCCCCTAAGGCACAACTTTTCATAACGCCTCAGTCCTGTGAGGCGCATACCACTGTTCAAACACCTGAGGCGCCGCCTCAGAAGCGTTTTCAGACCAAATCGCATTGAGGCGCGCCTCGAGGCGCACGCCTCAAGCGTTTTTTAAACCATGATCAATATAAATGTTTTATCTTTGGGAAAGTCAGAAACTTTCTTCAAGAAGTCTTCAATTCTTCAAGGTTCAAACACATTCAAAAATTAATATGTTCAAACATGGCTATGCAAGATCTTCCAGCTGTGGTGGTTTTGGGGAAACTAAAGTTTCTAGGTGGATCAAAGACTCGATACACTCGAGGTCACTAAATTCTGAATTTGAACCACTCTCAATATCATGTACGAAAAACTTGAACCCCAATTCCATAACGAATTTCCCCTATTCTAAAAAGTATAAAGGTATTTCACACTGCAACTTATCGGGATCGGGAAAATAGGGAACTAAAATTAGCTTTTTCCACGAACTATCCTCCTCGTACCTCTGCATCTCCCACAAACCTAGATAAGACTCTTCATGATCACTTAGAAGACAAAGGCTGCCTCTTAATGACCCGAGCTTGATATCTGTACAACCTTCGGGATTAATGGGTAGGGGTACCTTCCCACATTTCTCACTCGCTAGATCTAAAGTGACTATACATACTCCACCCGACACGTGAGTTTGCGACCGAATGGACGACCTCATGGGTAAAAATACCATTGTCATGGAATAAAAGACCATTTGGAAAAGAACCCGATTTCTTCCACCTTCCAATTTTAACCGAGTAAATCTTGAATACACTTTTAATTTTCTTATCTGGGGCGTGCTCGGGGATGGCTATAGGGTGTCTCATTAACTTCACATGTTGTTGGGTTTCAAAGTATTAGGTCCCCAAAACCATCTCTAGCCAAACATAAAAGCCCATCACACGAGCCAACTAGATTTTGAAATTCAGGAGGGTAGTAAGGAGAACGAAGCTCGAGGTCAGTGTGTGGATTATCAATCAACTTAGAAACTTGACACGTCTTCAGAATTCTACTTCCAAAAGTGTAGCTACTTGTAACGACCCGAGCTGTCGGAACCGGTCGTCGGGTCGGGTTACCAGAGTTGTGCAGCGGATTCGGATAATAACATCTTTACTTTCTCAGGATCCACGTCATCATAGCTAGTGGGTTACTTGAACACATGCCCAAAAATAGTTTCTGTCAACATAAAGTTGGTGAGGTCGTGTATTTTATAAAGTGAATGACCAGTTTTTATTGACAATTCTTTTATAAAATTCTTTTATTAAAACATGCTTTACACATATAACTTCTGAGGGGAAAATATTCTATTATATTATATTAAATCGATTCTATTATGTGTCATTCCTATCGATGGTACCACTTTGTCAGTGGTAGAATAATGGTTCTATGCCCTCTCCTGGGACAAGAAAGAAAATGGCGTAATACCAGACAATGCTGCCCTCTAATTTTCTATTATCCCCTTTCTATTATATAACTTCTATTATGTAAAGCATTTCTAGATTTTCTGATAAACAACATGTATTCCCCCGAAGGCACTTAATAAAACGATAAAAGTGGGGAGTTCACCATACTCAAAGGTTTGCATAGATAATCTTCTATAGCCTTTCTTATTATAATTATACTTTTTATATATACTGATACGTGTTACGCTTGGGACTTGTTAGATTTATAATACTTAGTATATATATATATATATATATATATCATATATACACTTATACATATAGAACTTGATATATATTAGATAATCCTAAACTCAGAGTTCATTATTGACACGACACGGACATCCTAATCTAGCTGGCCATTACAGCTTGGCACTCGTAAACTAATAAGCTAGCCATTATAGTTTGGCAGATCTAATCTAAAAAGAACAGAAAATATTATTATTAACCTGAGTCTTGTATATCGTCAATATATCAGATTGTATATGGATAAACATATATATTTTATATATGTTTATTATTGTCTTATTATTATTATCAAGTCCAACCGTTCCCATATTGTATATATATTCGTATAACAATAATGATCCACTCCGGGTTATACTGAACCGGGTTCTATTCCGGTTGGTGACAAAGACGGTGAGTCGACTCGGGTATCAGACCCATCTTCAGAATCGGTAATCGGTACCTTGCAACAATAATCATAAAGATACGTTTAATAATGATCAAGTGATTATAACCAATAATCAAATGATAATTGTCAATACCACACACACATTGGTCAATACCAATAATCAAATGATAATTGTCATAATAACCAGACCACAATCGGGTCATAAGGAGAAACCCAATCGGTCATATGGTTGCTGGATTCAATACTACACACATATCGATGTGTGTGTGGGTTATAAGATAATCGGGTTCATGGTAGCTCATCGAGTACAGATCAGGAAACAGAAAGATGGTACGGTTCGGTTTGGGTAATCGGGATAGATAAACAGATGAAAGGGGTTATTGTTGGAATTTTAATAGTATGAATGGATATTTAATTAACAAAATTTATTAATTAATGTATTCATAATGTGAATTGAAGAAAAACTCTTGAGTTGAATTTTTTATTTCACTTAATTAACTTTTATTAGAGTGTTAAGTCTCTAATTAAAAGAAAGACTCTTCACTCATCCTCAACTCTTGTATAATATAGGCTATGTGCCTTGTTTGATACTAGAGAAAATAATATACTTGAATACATAGAGGGTTCTTGAGAAGAATAAAGACTTCACTCATGTGTTGAGTACATAGAGATGAGTACTTTCTATCAAATTCCATAAGTTCTAACACTATAATTTACCTGGTGTAACCTTGGGCACGTGGCCTTCTCCGGCAGTACAGACTGCTTCGGCTGTTGTACCCTGGGAGACAGACGCGTTATCTTTAGTAGAGGCGCGAAATCTGTTTTAAGGGAAGCGTGTTGAACACGTGTCTCAGCCTCAACCGTCAACATCTTGTTTGTTCATTCTTGCAGATAAAAAATGCACAAAAAGGATCATGTTGAAGACTCTATGTCTTGAAGATCTTGCCAAGGATTGTACAAGAAGACTTTGTTCAAGTCCTCGTTAAAGACGAAGAGAAAATTGTACAAGAAGAAACGGTTTAAGTCCTTATAAAAAACAACGGTTTGAATCTTTTGTATATGTCTTTTTAATTTTCGTACATGGTGCATGTACTACTGTTTCCCAAAATATGTATAAAGTGTATATCTTTATTATTTTGTTAATATTATTTTAATAAAATCGTGACCCATGTCCTACAATCTTAAAACAGATTTTGTGAGATTGTTGCTACTATCTTAAAACCTTATTCATAAGGATTTTGGGTTCACGAAGTGGTTAAAAAAAATTGTTTTACAAATTTTTGTATAATCTTGTAAATATTCGTTTTGGGAAATATGTATGTAGTACAACTTGTTGGGTTTGGATTTATAGATATTGTGGTATAATGTTAAATCCTACACCGTGATACAAAACAATTGGTTTTGATTCAACCATTTGGTTTTAAACGATCTTAATCGTGATTTTTTTATAACATGTGTGTTATACCGGGTTTATTGGTGTAAACCATACGTTTTTTTGTAAACGTTATATTCCACAACGTTCGCGTAGGACTTGGTTTATTTTATAAACAATACGTTTTTTGTAAACGTTTCATTTTCTAACATGTGTGTTAGAAATGATTATATTAGAAAAAATATATTGATTTTAGAAGTTTGTCTAAGCGTCTCGTTTCTTATAATGGGTATTGGAAATAGTTTATTTTGATAAACTAAAAAGCCTTATAATGATTTTTGTAATCATTTATTTTTAACGAGCATGTTAGAACCGGTTTATTTTATGCAAACCGATAAGTGTTATAACGATTTTTGTAATCGATAATGTCTAACAAGTGTGTTAAAAAAATTTTTTTTTATAAATCAATAAGCATGATAATGATTTTTGTAATCATTTACTTCTAACGATGGTGTTAGAATTTGTTTATTGTATATAAATTGTCAAGTTCGTAACGATTGTGTAATCGTTTAATTCTAACGAGCGTGTTAGAACTGATTTATTGATAAGTTTTATAACGATTTTTGTAATCGTTTATTGCTATCTAGTATGTTTGAAATGGTTTATAGAACCTTCAACTTCAAGAATGATTTTTGTAATCATTTGTCTTCTAACATGTGTGTTAGAAACGGTTTATGAAAACCATCGGTTTTTTAAAAGGGATGGTAATTGTTATTTTCTAACAGGTGTGTTAAAAATGGTTTAACTTTTGAACCACACATGTGTTTAAGATATTTCGTATTGAAGTTTTACTACTTCTAAATGTGCGAGTTAGAACTCGTTTTAGTTTTCTAACATGTGTGTTAGAAATTTTTTATCACTAGTACGAGTTTAGATACGATTTATTTTATAAAACGAAATATTTGGAAATATTTCATGTAAAAAAAATGACTCTAATGTGCGCGTTATGATCATTTAAGTTCTAACATGTTTGTTAGAAATGTTTTATTTGAAAAAGAAAATGTTTTATGTAAACATTTTATTTTTCTATTATATTCATTAGAAATGGATTCTTTTATGAACTATATCATTGGAAAAGGTTTTATGTAAACGTCCAATTTTATCACGTGCGCGTTATAACATGATTTTTTTTCCATGTGTGTTTGAAACCGTTATAGTACATGTGTAGTAAACTGAAACCATATAAAAAGTTTGCTATTTTGGGTTTTGGTATACGGTTTCATAAACCCGTATTGATATTATAAATATAATATATTGCAAAACTAAGGAAATGTTTTAAAATGATTTTAAAACAAGTTTTGCATAGTTTTGATAATTCAAACGGTTCGTTACTTTTGCTAGATGTAGCATATGCTGAACCAAAGTAGTGTTCTTGTTGACACTATACGGTAGAAAACAACTTGGTGTTGTTGTGAACAAGATCAATTGTTCAAGCTTTACTACTTAATTGTAGTATTTTTAACGACTTGGTGTTGTTTTGAACAGATTTGTAAATGTCCAACTTTAGAATTTCACGATCAAATGAGGAACTTGTACTTATAAGTGCATAGAGTTCTCAAGACATGTTGCAAGACGATATTGTTGTGATGACTTTGATTGGATGATAAAAGTGTTGAAGATGATAACACTATGAGATTTAATGTGTAGATATGTCTATGTATCCGTTTAAACTTTTAAAGTGTTTTGCACTTTTTGATTTAGTTTCAAATGTATATTATTGCTTTGTGTTCAATATCTTCGGATAACACATGCAATTTTTTACAAAGAAATAAATCAAAGGTTTGTGACGTATGAGATGTTATTTTTTTTAATAAATAACTATAACGTCAAATATACAATGTTAAAGAACAATGTTATAAACGGATAGTATATGGAAAGAATTGGACATAAACAACTTAAGAGTTGTTGCATTGACTAAAAGTTGGAGACGAGACATCAAATGTCTAACCACATCATGAGAGGATCATGAAAGAAAGTGGCGAGTGTATTGAGATGAAATACACAAGTATGTTACATATCGATATATTTCATTAAAGATTGTCGTGAAAATTCGCAAGGGTGAATTTTAACATACGGAAGAAATATATGTTAATACCAATCTTTAATGAACCAGGAAAGATTTGTTCCAAAAGATTTACGATTGAAAATGGAGGACATGTTGATATGACTACCACTTTCAAGTTGTTGGAAGTATGTAAATGTTTTGACTTTAAAATTGGGAGAGTGTCCTAAATGTACATAGATTTAAAATAAAACGACAAGGCATGTCACTTAAAGACACAATTTTGAAGTCGTTTTGTTGAGTGTGAATCTAAGTGATTTCATATCAACATAAAAGTAATTGTACACTTACATTATTCATACCTTTTGTGGGTGATGAATGTGTTCACCAAAGTTACTCGAGATAAGACTTATAGTCAAGTACTTATAAGTTAATGGTGAAGCCTTTGACATCAAAGGCAAAAATGTTATATTCTTAGACTGGATAATGGAAAATGCATGTTTATGTAACATACATATGAGACTATATGAAAAAAAAATCTCATGGTCATGTATAAAATAAAAATGAATGTTGGTAAGAGATAATGCGTATATCTCTTAAGGCTGTGAAGAATCAGAATGATGCATCTTCTGTTCACATGCTAGAGTATTGTAGTCTAAAGCATGCTAGACTAGTACATGTTAATTTAGATGCTCTACGGGGATTAAATTAACTTTAAACATTCAAATTATAAGATGGCATGAGAATGAATTTGGTGTCTAACAAACACTAAAAATATATAACTTCCTTCAGTCTAATGGATAGTGAGGAGAACACATACACGCAAAAGTGTTGGCATCTCATGCTAAGGCATATGTTGCCTTGTTTAGCTTTAGAACCTTTTGTGCACAAGTGGAATATGAGGTGAACAGTATACTCGAATGACTTCAATAGTACAAAGATGTAGATATTTGTGATCTAATCAAGGTGTATAGTAGTCATCGTGAGTAGTATTACTTAAACTTGATCAAAGTGCAAGTAATGTGGGGGAGAGATCCATTTAAGGAACAACCATAGGTTTGTATAAATGGTGTTTAAGGAGTCTCTTAATCCATATAAAAAGATGACATTTTTTTACCTTTTATCTTGTGTTGGATTGTTTCAATCTAATAACTCTTAAATGTGGGGGGTAACTTGCATTTGATAATAGGAAGTTAAAAGTTGGCAATAAAGGTTATGGTTGTAACGAGCATACACAATGGTCATAAGAAGTTAATCTGGTTGATTAGACTCATATGCCAACTTGATAAGGAGTCAATCTAATTGATTAGACTCAGATGCCAACCGGTTTGATATTAATGCCTGATGATTGAGCATACCAGGACATATGCATAATAAATATGTGTTCATATTGAAATAAGATTTGTTTTAGTCTAAAAAGAAGACGTTATAACTAGATCAAAGTTTAGATCATGAGTTATAGTCTTGCGAGTCAATATCACGTTAGTATAACTAATCTCAATTGCAAAATTATTAGTAGTGACTTGACGAAGTCAAAGATAATCTTATGGATCCAACAACCTGAGGGTTGATGAGAGATCAAGTTGTGGAATGAGACTAAAGCCCATAGAAAAAGGCATGTGAAGGAAACCTACCTTAGTTAATTGGAGATCCCAAGATCTAAGTTCAATAGGACAACTAATTCATACGCCTAAGGGTGGTCACTGTGGGGGCATGGCTAATATGTGTAAGCTAGTATATATGGTTATATATACCCCCTAAATTATAAAGGGTGTTTAAATACGTCCTTGTCCATTTCTATGACATTCAGTGACAAATTGTGAGGATAAGCAAAATATATGGTAAATGATGTAGGTAAATCATGGTAACCATAATGCTTTTAATGATTTGAGAAAAATCACCTATGTTAGAGAGAAGTGGGGTCGCTTCAAATGGAATTGGGGGCACAATTCCTAGAGCTCTCGCAGAACCAGGAAAGTGTTCCAGGACCATTATTGGACACGAAAGTGAGGGGATGGCCCGGCTAAGGAGAGTATTGTGTGAAGTGTATTATCGTCTACACAAACGGGGGTTTGTTCAAGGACATCGCGTCTACAAACTGCTAGGAGGCTAAGTATGCTTCACAAAGGAAGGTTCAAAGCTAATACCTACCTATCCTGCAATACTTAACTGTCGAGGTTGCATTGGAAATTTTGTGTGTTTTGATCAATCTCCATTCATGTGGGGGATTGTTGGAATTTTAATAGTATGAATGGATATTTAATTAACAAAATTTATTAATTAATGTATTCATATTGTGAATTGAAGAAAAACTCTTGAGTTGAGTTTTTTATTTTACTTAATTAACTTTTATTAGAGTGTTAAGTCTCTAATTAAAAGAAAGACTCTTCACTCATCCTCAACTCTTGTATAATATAGGCTATGTGCCTTGTTTGATACTAGAGAAAATAATATACTTGAATACATAGAGGGTTCTTGAGAAGAATAAAGACTTCACTCATGTGTTGAGTACATAGAGATGAGTACTTTCTATCAAATTCCATAAGTTCTAACACTATAATTTACCTGGTGTAACCTTGGGCGCGTGGCCTTCTCCGGCAGTACAGACTGCTTCGGCTGTTGTACCCTGGGAGACAGACGCGTTATCTTTAGTAGAGGCGCGAAATCTGTTTTAAGGGAAGCGTGTTGAACACGTGCCTCAGCCTCAACCGTCAACATCTTGTTTGTTCATTCTTGCAGATAAAAAGTGCACAAAAAGGATCATATTGAAGACTCTATGTCTTGAAGATCTTTCCAAGGATTGTACAAGAAGACTTTGTTCAAGTCCTCGTTAAAGACGAAGAGAAAATTGTACAAGAAGAAACGGTTTAAGTCCTTATCAAAAACAACGGTTTGAATCTTTTGTATATGTCTTTTTAATTTTCGTACATGGTGCATGTACTACTGTTTCCCAAAATATGTATAAAGTGTATATCTTTATTATTTTGTTAATATTATTTTAATAAAATCGTGACCCATGTCCTACAGTTATCGGATGAAGACAAACGTGATGATTGGTGGTGGTTGAGTAGTTGACGGATAGAGAAGAAGACTTACCGGAGAGAAAGATGACGGCGGCGCCGGTAACCGGAGTGATGACTTCCGGTTGATGGTCTTGTTCACACACACAAGTGTGTGTGGTGTGTGTCGATGTGCAGAATAAAGAAATAGAGAGATAGCAAGGGTTTAAACTTTAAATAGATAAGGTAGATGGAGGGTGTTTGGCAACTTGGATAAGGGCTGTCAAAAGGGTGTTTGGTGATGGGTACAAGGCTGCTCATGGAACGATTGGCAACAGGTTTATCAGAAGACATGGAGCGTTTGGCTGCAGATTAGGAATTCGGTTTATTATAATTCTTATAAACGGGTAGTCGGATACGACCCAACTCGTTAACTAGACCCGTAACACGACGGGTGTTACACTACTGAATATCAGTTGATGCCAAAAAAGATTCTTTCTTTTTAACAGACGCAAATGTTGTTTAACAAATTCAACACTAGAAAGTGAATCCTGCCATTTCCGAGAAATGCACCTGAACCGCAGCAGACTACGAACCGGAAGACGAGCAAAGATTTTCCGAATAACATCATCTAATGGAACTGTACGAAGTTTGGTATCAGGCCCTGGTTGCAAGACAAAAACACAAGATTGATTTTTATACTGAAACTCCAAAATCAATCAAACTAAACTAAATTCAAGTTAATCTAAGGGTGTACAAAAAGCTCGCGGCTCGAGCCTCGCTCGAAAAGGCTCGCTCAAAGAGGCTCGTTCTGTTTTCGAGCCGAGCTCGAGCCAGGGGTGTTCAGCTCGTAGCTCGGCTCGTGACTCAGCACGATGGCTCGACTTGTGGCTCGGCTTGATGGCTCGACTCAGGCTTGTGTATATGTAATTAGTATATAGATGAAAGTAATATATTTTGACTCCAAACGCAATTCTAAAGTTCAAATTTTGAAACCCCTGCTTATACTATCTATCTACATCACCTCTTTATAATTTAATACACCTAACTTAGAAAAATAAAAAATATACATGTATATGTGTAATTATTTTATTTTTGTTTTGTTTTTTATTTTATAAAAAATAATAAAAACATAACGAGCTGGCTCGAGCCAGCTCAAGCTCGGCTCGAACATTTACGAGTCGAGCTCGATCTCGGCTTTTCAGCTCGACCAAAAAAACGAGCCGAGCCGAGCTAGATCGTTTAAGTTCGAGCTCGAGCTCGAGCTTAGCCTGACTTGACTCGGCTCGACTCGACTCGTGTACAGCCCTAAATTAATCAAACCCTTATACATGCTTCTTCGTATCTCAAGCCTAAATCATTTACACAAGAAGGAAACACATTTTGTTACCGTATTTCTTTTTGCTTTGTATTTGTTTGATATGTACTTATACTAGCAACAAAAGTGACTAACATGTACAAGTTTGTAGTGATTTTGAGTTGGGAGAATAAACGTGATTTTATAAAGTGGGACGAAGCGCCACCCGAATTGTTTACGGGTATCAACTACCAGCATGGTAACACCGCCATCACTCATACTGATAGTGGTCCTGTGGACCGTTTTGCTGGTTCTATCTAACGGGCTGATACCAGTTGTTATTTTAATTTTTGATTTTTATATATACTTTTTTTTGTGTTTTTACCGTTTGCCTTATTATTTTTAGTGTTAATATTTACCGTTTGGTTTATAGTATTGTTACCACAGATATTTTGACCGTTTGTTTTGTAATTTAATTAAATAAAAAACAATAAAGATAAACATAAAAACTAAATTTCATTACTATTAAACATTAAAAATAAAAACAAAATACATTAAAAAAAAACCTAGAGTTGGCGCAACATTTTCCATGCCTCAACATGGTCAAACGTACGTTCCTATCGAGCCGCATATTCCATATGCGTGAACTCGATAACCCACTCCGGTTCGATGCCCGGCTCCTCGCTCAACGTGTTCTCGTACAGGGTGGTCCACCGATCACACTTTATGTTGAGATCGGCCCACTTCCGCTGCAGGCTCACGGTAGTCCGGTCATTGGGGCCGACATGGCGGGTGAAATCCGCCAGCACACGGTCCCAAAAACCCTCCGAGTGGGAGGCCCTAATGCGTCGACGTTGTATAAGAACCGGGTCGGTCGAGGCGTCTTTGTGGCAGACTACCAAGGCAATCTCTTCTTCGGGGGTCCAACGAGTCATCTTCGTGTGTGTTTGTTTGTATCTACGGTGGTAAAAGTGTGGTTTAACCCCACGGTTTGCTATCTTTATATATACAAATTTCGAACAGTTTGGTGGAACGGTGTCAATGCCATTTAATTGGATTGAACGGTTTCCAAATTGATAATACTGACCGTCAGGGTGTGAGACGGTTAAAATAGTAAAAGTAATTAATATTTACCCTTTAAAGCCGTGTGAAATAATAATAAAAAAAAAAAGATTTAGTAAAATTATAAAAATAAATAAAAAAATCAGTGAAGTGATGCCTTCAAATAGGTGTTTTAGTGATGCTAAAGAAAATTCTAGAATCAATTAAACTATTCTACACTCTCTTTGCTTCCCAACACCCAATTCTAAAATGAAATATGTGTGGGAGAATAAAATTCTAAAATGAAATATGTGTGGGACATGTGACATGGAATTGAGTGGCATCCAACCATTGTCAATACTTGTAGCCCAGATAGTTGAGGGTTTAAAGTTTCTTATGAGAGGCTTGGGTTTAATTCTCATTAGCTACATTTGGAGGATATTGGTGGAGGGGAAATGAGGAATGACCCAGCCATTGGCTTGGGTTTGAGTCCTAATCCCGACCGGTTTTATTGATTATTTTACTGTCGTGCCTTCGGGCGGGTGAGTGGTCGGGTTTTCCCGGGAATTGGTGGCAATTGGTGGCCCGTGTACTCTCGAGTACCTGATTCGCCAAAAGGGTGCCCAAGAGTGCTCGGAAATTGATTCGTTGGCCGTTCAAAAGAAAAAAATAATTGATAATTAATACTCAGTTAATAAAGACAGGTAATTACATATTATTATTTAATAATTTATTTATTAACTAAAACTTTTAAACAAGCATATAACTATAAGTAGTATCGTTGTAACTTGTAACACAAACGTATTAAAACATCATAATCAAATAACTAATCTTAATTAGCAATGGAAATATGAAATGCCCTTAACTGAATATAATAATTGGGCGGGGTTAGTTTAAACTTTAGAGAAAACCATGTGTTTAGGGGTTGTTTACAGTGAAATAATATTATGATTTTAAATGCAAATTTGTTCACTTTGCTTCAACTCAAACCTCCTTTCTATCTTAAAAAATGCAATAGTTTTGATATGAAGTTTAAAATGCTACAATTTACTCTTGTTCATACTTTTCTATGTAATGATCTAACTATAGAGTGAAAAAGTTCTAATCACGTCAATCTAAATGTAGTCAATCTAAATGTAGACAATGAGGTTTTCACTAACTAAACCACTAAAAGTGTGTAGTGGTTTAATGCCACGTGACACCCCTTTTTTTAAACAAATACCATCTCCAATGTTCACTCCCCCATCACGCTCATTAAACCTATGATGCCCCTTTTGTTAGCGAACTATCAGCGGTGATGCAACGATGTTTAGCGCTCCATGGGGTGAGGTGGCACATAACAACCTATGTAAGTAGTTAAGTTTCATTTTTTATATGTGAAGCAGGATATACATACAAATGTTTGCATGTATCACTTGTGTTATTTATTTGAGCATTGTATGCATTGATAGACCCACTTTACGGTCATCTACACTTCTCTTTTTTTATATATTATCTATGCCATTGAAAACCGTTGACTTGTTACTTTGTTTTAAATAATAATCTTCATAGCGTATAATATGGCTTTTGTAGTTGATTATATCCTATATGAAAGTTGAATCACAACTTGAATTTGAACGTTGGAGGCTACTTTTTTTTTTTTTTTACTTGCTGTGTGTCAACTACTTAAATGCAAAATCAAACAACCCAAAACTCTCAAACCCAATTTAGATGGACATTAATATTGGTTTCTAACTAGGATTTTATGATATGTATTTTTTGTTGATTAGTTTAATAACTTATAGTACTTTATTTAATCGTTAACACTCTTGTGCCTAGTTTGATCAGTTCATTACGTGACCTTGTTGATTTACATGTCATCGATGACAACGAAAATTCAACTTTTGCATCTTGTTCTTCGTATTAGATTTTGTCACTCAAGGTCAGTTTTATGTAATTTGTTATCTAGTCTGGTATTTGCTATAGCTAGATTTGTTTAAGGCGTAATTATTATATATTTTACTGATGAATCTCTTAGCTACAGTGCTATAAAAGTTTTCATTATGTTTTGTGTGTACCTCATCCCTCTACCTTTAAAATTGACACTTAAACTCCGAAACTTTTTAATGACTTTGTAACATGTCATTTTTGCCCCCCTCGATTTTTACATACTTATTTTTATGTACATTTTGGTATAAATTATAAGTCGGTTTACATCTCGACGTAAAGTTGTTTTCGGAAATGTCTTGACGTAAAATTGTTTTTGGAAATGTATTGACATAAATTTTGCTTGGAAATAAATAAAGTCAAATATATTATGTTTTCATTACAAGGTATAAATTTGAGTTACTTTATGTTTCTAAGCCGCCGCAACAGTAGAACATGTACACCGGTTATTTCTTTTTGATTTTTTTATGTTATATCGTTGTGACATGTTAATTTTTATGTTATAACGCAACAGTAGAACATGAACAGAAAATCTCGTTCAGTTAGTGTTCATGAACTGTTCTTAAACATATAATTTTCTTAACAAACGAACAGGAACAAGACTGACGAGGTAGGCCCACTCCAGATGGATCGGCCCAACTCCAACTAAAGGCCCCATTGTCTTAGGGCTGGCCCAATGGCAGACAAACGCCGGATGGGCCAAGGCGGTTATGTTCCGGACTATTGATAAGTCTCAACCTCTTCTCCGAGCAATTGGGGACGAAGGGTTCAATAGAAGAGATAAAGCCTATCTCCATCAAAACCGGGGAGTTGGCTCCTGGAGATAGGCTCAACAAGGCGGTTACGAGAAAGGTTATAAATACAGGTTAAGGGTAAGCCA
Source organism: Ambrosia x helenae (assembly GCA_030844895.1). Taxonomy (NCBI): domain Eukaryota; kingdom Viridiplantae; phylum Streptophyta; class Magnoliopsida; order Asterales; family Asteraceae; genus Ambrosia; species Ambrosia x helenae. The sequence continues at coordinate 36,294,736 of CM061227.1, forward strand.
ATTCACATACACACTCACAAAAGCTACCGCTTTACTTTCACCTCAGAAACCTATACTTATTCTCACGCCGGAGGGTGGTCACAGGAAACCCCCCTTTCCTGTGACGAGTCCTAACGGTGTTTTGTTTTGCAGGCACCCGGAGCCAATTCCAACAGGTTATTTACAACCGGAGCATTATTCTTGTCTACTCGGAGAGGTATTTACTTCTTCATTGGCGCCATCCGTGGGACCCGTACAAGGAACTAGCTACCGGTTGAATAACCTAATGAACCGAGATGACTTCAAGCCAAAACACCATGGTTACCGCCAATCCGGCAAGAAGTGATCAGAATCTGATTCCCACAACAGAGCGGATCGATGGTGCAGTGGTATCCGACTCGGAAGGGGAAGGTGACGGAGTGGCCCCGGGGTTTTCTCCAAGAGCATCGGCTCCACTCCCGGGAACACGCAGACTTTTGTGTCACCCGGAAGTCACCAGGGACGTCTCTCTTCTACAAGAGGACCGGTTCCATCGTCCACATACACTCGACCGATCGTTAGTACAAGCTTCTCAGCTCCTCGAGTTCCGGCACCCATATCATCGATGCCCTGGTTTACAGCAGCACAAAGTCTCCCGCTTTTCTCTGCTGCAATCTCAGCAACCATGACATCATCACCGCAAGCAACTCTCATGCAGCCGAGCATGCCACCTTACACACCGGTTACTCCCGGAAATCAACCGTTCATGCCTTATTATCCTATGTCCCCATATGGGTATATGTGTGCACCGTCAACTGGTGGTACGTACACATACCCCTACCCTTACATGTATCCTCCGGTGCAACCACCCCCTCCTGGGTGGAACCCTCAGACTGGGATACCTTCGAACGAAAGGTTGAATGACGTCCGTACGCGCCTCAATTATGAAACCACTCCCGGGGGCCCGGGAACTTCCGCGGGACCTACCCAGGAACGACAACAAAACGCAGTGGTAGTGTAGGAGAATGAAGATCAAGGTGATGATGAAGACCTTACCCGGCCATACCGTCCTCCGACGATGGCAACTTACTCCAAGTTCTCGGAAAGGATAGCTAATGCCCCATTACCCCAGAACCTGAAACTCCCATCGACAGTGGGTAAGTATGATGGAACTGGGGACCCGGATGATCATTTGAGCATCTTTGAGTCTGTAGGAACATCCAAAGACTGGCCGATGCAAGCCTGGTGCCACATGTTTGTTCAGACCCTCGTGGGAGCAGCACGGGTCTGGTGGGATAGTTTGCCGCCCAGGTCTATTTCAAACTGGAGAGACATCCATAAGGGATTTACCCAGCATTTCAGTCAGCAGCGCAGACATACCAAGTACAGGGAGGAAGTGATGCATATTCGCCAAAGAGACAATGAGCCGATGGAGAATTTCATAATACGGTTCAACAAAGAAAGGCTTCAGATCCCGGGTCTTACTGAAGAGTTGGCGTGCACTGCATTCACCATGGGAGTGAATGACGATGGATTGTTGAGAAAGCTTCATGGTCCCCATGGGTATCCTCAGACCATGGACGAGATGATGACAATAGCTAAGGCATATGTCAAGCAGGAGAAATCAATCGTCATGAATCATGCAGTGCGGAAGAAGCACGAGACTACCAAGACAAGTGACAACCAAGACCCTAGAGGCTCCAGAAACAAGGGGCGGTCAGGCCAACCTTATTCAAGGGACGACCGTCGGGACGAACGCCGGGAGGAGCGGAGAGATGATCGTCGCGAGCAAGGACGAAGATCGGAAAGGTCTCGTGATTCCTACTCCAGCAGAGGGGATACGGCTTCCAAGCCCAAATTGGATTATCCGGAGCTGATCAAGACACCATCCCAGATACTAGAAACGGAGAACCTAAGGCTGAACACTCCTCGGCCGGTCAAGGACTCTCCGTCAAAGGACAAGTCAAAATTCTGTGATTATCACAAAGGCAATGGTCATGACACAAATGATTGTTTTCAATTGAAGAGACAAATAGAGTACTTCGTCAGAACAGGGAAGTTAGCTCATCTGGTTAAAGACACTAAGCCGGAAACGACAACCTGGGAAGACAGGGCAACCGGAAAAAAGCCCAGGGAGATCAATACAATACGGCCGGAAGCAAGGGGTGGTTCCAAGAGACGATTTGAAACAATTGAGCCGTGGATGGAAACGGTGATGACTGTGCCTCCGTACTATAAAGCATTAAGAATGGAAGCGCTGGTAATATCAGCAGCTGTAGGTGACTACAGCATGAAAAGAATCATGGTGGACACGGGCAGTTCAGAAGATATCATTTATGAGCCGTGTTTCAGAAGAATGTCAATGGAAGATCAGAAGATGCTAGCACCGGCCCATGGGCCGGTAAAAGGGTTCACGGGAGAGTGTATAGAGCCGTTGGGGCAACTGACGTTCCCAGTCACTCTCGGCGATGGCTATAAGGAACGAACCATCCTAGTCACTTTCCTAGTGATCCCGGCTATCTCTCAGTACAACCTAATCATCGGCCGGTACACGTTGGGACGAATCGACGCCCTGGTATCTACTGCCAGGGGTTTTATCATGTTCCCAACACCACATGGAGTAGCCACTGTTTCCGGGGAGAAAGTTGTTGCAGCATCTGAGGGCACAGCTTGCCGTCAGGCACCGTCCGGGATACGAGGCCCTGAGAGATGGGTGTTGAGCACGAAACACCCGGATCAAACGGTCACTATCGGAGACTCGTTGGCCCCGGCCACTCAGGAGAAATTGAAGCGGCTGTTAAAACGCAACATGGATGTTTTCGCCGTCTCACATTCCGACATGACCGGAATTGCTCGAGAAAAAGCAGAACACAAGCTGTCTACTTACCCAAACGTGAAACCAATCACACAAAAGAGAAGAAGCATGGCTCCTGACCGAAGAGCGGCTGTAGTGCAGGAGGTAAAAAAGTTAGAAGAAGCTGGGATCCTGAGAAAGACCAAATACCACACATGGGTCGCCAACCCTGTCATGGTTCGAAAGCACGACGGATCATGGAGGATGTGTGTGGACTACAAGGATCTAAATAAAGCATGTCCTAAAGATGCATACCCGCTCCCGGAGATAGACCTCAAGGTCGATTCCCTGGCTCCTTTCCAGTTCAAGTGTTTTTTGGATGCATACAAGGGATACCATCAGATTCAGATGGCAAAGGAGGACGAGGAGAAGACAGCTTTCCATACGGACGCTGGTATTTTTTGCTACACCAAAATGCCGTTCGGCCTAAAGAACGCCGGGGCAACTTATCAAAGGCTGATGGATCAAGCGTTCGAACACCAGATTGGCAGGAACCTGGAAGTATACGTGGATGATCTGGTAGTCAAAAGCAAGACGGAAGAGATGATGTTAAAAGATATCGAAGAAATGTTTGATACTCTCCGAGAATACAACATCAAGCTAAACCCGGGAAAGTGCTCTTTCGGGGTAGAAGAGGGAAAGTTCCTGGGTGTGATAGTTTCAAAGGACGGGTTCCGAGTCAACCCAGAAAAGGTAGCGGCAATCCGTAATATGCCCGCCCCTAAAACTTTGAAAGATGCCCAAACACTCAACGGAAGATTAGCCGCCATCAGCAGGTTCTTGGCCAGGCATGCCGAGCGTTCATTACCGTTTATCTCCACACTCAAAGATTGTCTGAACAAGAACAAATTTAAATGGACTGAAGAAGCGGACAGAGCATTTGAACAGATGAAAACGTTCGTCGGTAACCTGCCTATGCTTACAGCACCTCGCCCGGGAGAAGTATTGAAGATGTATTTGGCGGCCGGGCACCATGCCGTCAGTTCGGTTTTGCTGGTCGAAAGAAACAAATGCCAGACTCCAATTTATTACATCAGCCGGACGTTGTCGGATGCCGAGGCCAGGTACCCTACCTTGGAAAAATTGGTACTGGCACTGGTACACTCGTCCCGGAGGTTGCGCAGATACTTCCAAGCGCACGAAGTGGAAGTCCTCACGAACTTCCAACTGGGACAAATTCTAAACAAGCCAGAGGTGTCAGGGCGGCTTGCCAAGTGGGCAATCGAGTTGGGAGCACTGGATGTATCATTTAAAAAGCGCACGGCTGTAAAGGGCCAAGTACTGGCTGACTTCATGACGGAAATCCCGGAGGGAGAAAAGATCCAAGAATCTGTGCCGAGAATTGAAGATATGCTAGAAGATGAATCCACCCCATGGCAGCTCTATACCGACGGCTCCTCCAACAGCAAGGGAGCCGGAGCAGGGTTACTGTTGGTCAGTCCGGAGGGTGCACGGTTCCTCTATGCCCTACGGTTCGACTTTGAATGTTCTAACAATCAGTCCGAGTATGAAGCCCTACTGGCGGGATTGCGAGTGGCCCTGGCCATGGGTGCCACCCGGGTAGATGCTCATGTGGACTCACTCTTGGTCAACAACCAGGTCAACGAGTCGTACGAGGCCAAGGATGAGTCTATGGCCAGGTACCTGGAAAAGACAAAGGAGTTGATGGCAAAGTTTAAGAAGGTCACGTTACATCATGTAAGAAGACACAAGAATGACATAGCTGATGCTCTTAGCAAGTTGGCCTCGTCAGGCACAGATGCAAACGTCCACACAAAAACTTTAAAGCACCCGTCCACACAGATATCCGAAGTTCATTTGGTGCACGCAGTTGAGGTCTCCTGGATGACCCCTATACATCAGTACCTCACGGATGGAAGCCTACCAGAGGATAAAGCCGAAGCAATGAAAATCCGAACCAAGTCCATTCAATATGAAATCCAAGCCGGGGTTCTTTACAGAAAGTCTTACCTGGGGCCGGCTCTGAGGTGTGTATCCCCTTCAGAAGCCAGATACTTGATCAAGGACATCCATTCGGGCATGTGTGGTATACATGCGGGACCCCGGGCAGTGGTGGCCAAGATAACTAATGCAGGATACTACTGGCCCGGAATGCACACTATGGCCGTCGAAGAGCTCAGGAAGTGTATTAGTTGCCAGAAGTATGCACCGGTAACGATTCGACCGAAGAACAACCTGATCCCGGTGACAGCAGCATGGCCTTTTCAGAAATGGGGTATTGACTTGGTCGGGCCTTTTCCTTTAGCCCCGGGAAAGCTCAAATACCTGGTGGTCGCCATCGACTACTTCACAAAGTGGGTGGAGGCAAAGCCGTTGGCCAAGATAGAGGCGAGCAACATCAAGAAATTTTTATGGGAACACATAGTATGCAGGTTTGGCGTTCCCCTGTACCTGGTCAGTGACAATGGGACGCATTCGCGGATAAGCACATACAAGAATGGTGTAAAAGCCTGAACATACAGCAAGTATTCACATCCGTGGCTCACCCTCAAGGAAATGGCCAGGTGGAAAGGGCGAACAGGAGCATACTGGACGGGTTGAAAAGACGCTTGGACCAGGAAGGGACATCATGGGTTGACCAGCTTCCACATGTTCTTTGGGCCCACCGGACAACACCCAAGACAAGTAATGGAGAGACCCCTTTCTGCCTGACCTACGGATCAGAAGCAATGATCCCGGCCGAGGTAATGTTGCCATCTATTCGACACGCCGACCCGAGTGTTGACAACGACCAGCTGTTGAGACACAATATCGACACGATAGAAGCTCGGCGCGAAGAAGCCCATATCAAGGAAGCCCGGTACAAGAGGTTGTTGGAAAAATATTACAACAAAAGAGTCAGGACCTGCTCATTCAAGCCCGGCGACCTCGTCATGAGGGATAATGAGGCAAGCAGACAACAGCCCCCGGGAAAGCTAAGCCCCAACTGGGAGGGGCCATATGAAGTCGTTGAGAACCTGGGAAAAGGAGCATACCGACTAAAACAACTGGACGGGACGCCGGTGCCCAGAAGTTGGAATGCCGCCCAACTCAGAAAATGCTACATATGACACAAAAGTTCAGGGCCATAGGCCGTTGTAAACATTGACCGGACGGACACCATGACACCCCGGACAATCAAGTTTTTATCTTTTGTTCTTTATTACAATTAATAAAACAACGCCGATAATGGCATTTTCAGTACTTATATTCCATTATAAACAAACTGCTTGATAAAGCATAATTACAAAAAAGGTAGGGGCAGGACAAAAATCCGAAGCCAACTAATAATAATCTTCCTACCACCTATACATAGCGCTATTTTACTAAGCCTTGTTCAACCTGCAAGCACTAAGAACTGCAACCATCCAACATGGCAAACACCTCTGCAGGGGTGTATAGCACATCGCCTTCGGGGTTGCAAGTAGGGGGGAGGACCCAAAACTCCTCATACATCTTCATTAATTGGAGATCAAATGACCTAACCCCTGGGTCCTCATTTGCATGGGAAGGCCCAACGAGGTCAACTCCCTGATCTATCACCACATCATCCCCCAAAGGTATCCAGGGGGACGGTTGACGTCCAGCACCCCGCCGGTAGACCAACCCAAAACGTGACGGAACCGGGACACCGGTTGACTGGACTCTGACGTCATCCTCGACCCTTGCCAGAGTAGGCGAAATGATGGGAATAGCATGATTCTCCCCAATGTCATCTGCAACAGCAGGCAGGGACGATGGTATAGCCCTTGGTCGACGACGATAGACCAATCGACACTCCCTTGGGGGATGAAGCTCGATTGGTTCTTCAGTAGGAGGATAATGCTCGAATGCTTGGGACTGACGCTGCAGTTCCCTTAATCCTTCCAGAGCGTCAAGCTCCTTCAAGTAATTTTTGAGAGAGACAAATTTACGTGGCATGATTGAACGAGTGGAACACTTGTGCATGATAGGATACTCTGCTTATATAATGAATTAATGTGACGGTTAGGATCGTCCTTGGGAGTTTAAACACTCTGTAATTATTACACTGACAGGAGCCGCCTGACACGTGGATGGGACGGTCAAGTTGAAAGGCCGACGTCAGCAACATCATTACTAACATTAATGGTGACGAGACGCTTCGAAATATAGCTTGCCAAGTGGCTTTAGGCAGAGTATTGCATTTTACAAACATTAAATAAAAGATTAACAAAACATAATGTTTTATAACAACCAAGCAAAACATTAAAGTCCGGGATTACATAAATATTCCTGACAGATCGGTACACAAGACAATCATTCATCATCAGAAGAGCTGGCAATAACGGGCTCAAGGATGGCCCGGACATTCGACATGCCTTCGTCACCTGTCCGGGACTGCAACTGGGAGAGTTCTTCCAGGGAATCACTACTTAGGGCTTCCAAGGCCTTAGAGGTTCGTTGTTCAACCTCCTTCTCGTGGTCAGTAGCTTCAGGAAGTTGGCGCCCAAGCATCCCGTGACGGTGGCCATGCACAAGGCCATCCTGGTACCCGGACTCTACAGCAGTTCGATAAAAATCATTAAGCCTCTGCTGATACTGGCCTCCTCCCCGGATATGGCCCCACGAGGCTTGGAATCCCTTCGATATCAACCAATCCCGGTCCGTCTCTAGCACATTCACCCGAGTAAGAGCAGCCGTCAACTGTTCGGAAAGGCTCGTGGCATTCTTGGTTGCAGTTTCAGCCTCGGCCTTATGAACATTCAGTTGTTCTAACATGGCGTCCCTATCCTCCTCGGCCCTCCGGGCACGGGATTCATAACCCTTAATCTCGGCGGACAGCTGCTGATACCTCTCTTGGTCAGCCTTGGCCTTGGAAGCAGTCTCCCTTTCCAGTTGCAAGTCTTTCTCCAGCTGTTTCACCCGGTTTTCCAAGGACGCTACCAAACGGGTCTGATTCTCATGAGAACGAAGAATTTCAAGCTTCTCTTCATTATGGGTATTGATCAAGCGAGTCTTGTCCCGCTCATAGGTATCACGGATAGATGACATCTCGGCGAGCTCTTTCCGGCACTCAGTCAAGGATTGCAATACCCCTTCAGCTTCCACAGACAACTTGCCATGAGAAACATGCATATCATACAAATCCCCAACATCTGAACGCCAACGGCGTAGCACCTCATACATAGAAGCAAGTGAGCTCACACCGGACCCTAGGGCATTTTCAGCCAATTGAGCGTTGTCCAGACCCTGAAGGTAATGTCGCTCTGCTGGAGGAAAGGCGTGATCAACCCAGTGCCTGATAACATCCGGACCAATCAATCGGGTGGATTGAGCAATTTTCCACTTTGGAACATATTTAGTATCCGGCAGAGAAGGATGCCAGTGAATACCCGGAACATACGCATGAGAAACCATCCTCTCTGACTCAACAGGGTCCACACTAAACGGCGTCTGCCCGGACCTCACACCACCGGGGAAGGCAACGGGGTGATGTTGAACATCGTGTAGCAGTTCGGTGAAGCTCACCCGGGACATATCCCTAAAGGCTTTGCTACTAGAGCTACCAAGATACAACCCTGTCTGAACAATTGAAGGCACGGCAGTACTGCTGGGGGCCAAGATAGTGCTTGAAGAAGTTATCATTGATGGGGTGCTTGAAGAACCAGACGCTAAAGCGGCAGTGGTTACGACGGCCGGGGAAAAGGTAACACCAACCGATATGGTGTTGTTAGGCTCTTCTACGATCTCAAGACGTGGAGCTGCAATAGGAGACGTGGTGATAGCAGTGGAGAACACGGTAACCGGCGGAAGAGTAGTTGGCAATGTGACCACCGGGTCATCGGCACCTGCTCAGACATGGCCGCAGTAGCAGGGTTTGTAACTCCAGCTTGTTGTGCAGACGTGGATTCATCCGGAAGGGAAGCCCCTGGAAACAAGTAAACAGATCATTATAATCACAGGAGAAAGATCAACGTCTAGTACAAACCCAGCAAGACAAAAATCCTCACCAAGCCTTTCCTCTTTGCTGGCCAACAGCTCACGGCGCTTGGCCATGAAAGACGATACATCGGGCGAGGTGATTTTCCTTTTCCGGATCTTCTTCTTCTTATCACTGGTAGTAGCAGCAGGTTCAGCAACGTTGAGAGGATCCGGATTGAGCGGTGGTGACACAGGTGCCTCGGTGTTCACCGGAACAGAAGTACCCGGCTGATTATCAAGACTCTGTACAGGGCGAGCAGGAATCACAAAATTCTTTGCCGTCTGGCTGAGCACGTCCGCCTCGTCGTCTCCCAACAAACGGTCATGCTCCTCGAGATGGGGGATGGCTTGCGGGTCTATGGCATCAAAGTAATGCCATTCATCTGCGACCAACCACAACAGTTTAATTGCACGTTCTTTGCAAACGTATTAAACTATAAGAAGAACTTACCTTGGTCTTTTCTCCGATACTCGGGATATATGGTATCGTCAACCCAGATCCGGCTCATGCCAACAGCCACAAGGGCTCGTTCCGGAATATGTGTGCAGGGGGTAGGATGATTCACCAGAGCCGTGTACAATGGAAGTTTCTCAAACACGGCAGGAGCAGGGCTTTCATCTACAAACTTTGTTTTCCCCTCAGGCGTTTGCACCGGTGCAACAACGGGTAATACGGCCTCGTCAATAAAGAAAAATTTCCTTTTCCAATTTTTGTCTTGCACATTAGGAGGAAAGTTTTCGATACAAGGAGGAGCACCGGGACGGCGGTCAAAGGTAAAATACTCCCCTTTGTACACAAGAATATAAAAAACCCGAAATACATCTAACTGGGGGGACATACCCAGTCCCCGGGCACAAAACTCAAAGTGTTTCACCTTGATTAACCCTAACGGATGAAGTTGAGAAATGTTCACCTTATAGTAGGACAACAATTCCACAAGGAATTGTGTCACCGGTAACCGGAAATGGCAGAACTTGAAGAATTCGGCGTACAAAGTAATCTTCCCAGGTTTTAAGGGAAAAGCAACATCAGTAGGTCCTGGACAAACAGGATTCCACTCCGGCAGTATACGCCATTCGGACAAGAAAGATTGTAGTGCCGTTACCGACCAACTGGTATGAATCTGGGCAACACTCATGGTGGTTCGTGATGTGCTGGTTTTGGGAGCCATTTCAGAGAGAAAGGGGTGATTCAATACTGTGGAGTAAATTTCCAGTGGCAACCAGCTAATTTATAGGTGGAGGTTAGTACACGTTTTCAAATTTTTTTGAAAACTACCCGCCAACAGTCACATCCCTTGAGTTTCTCAGACTGTTGAAACGGCTGAGGTGACAACTCAGGGTGACGTCACATCACGTGCCTTAACCATGCGGCGCTACATTCTATGAAGATTTTTATTTTTTGGCATGTACGTCATTATTTAAAGTACAATACAGCTTATGATTAAAGCCTAGTCATAACCAAACTTGCTTATCACTAGACTTGGGGGGACATGACGAGGTAGGCCCACTCCAGATGGATCGGCCCAACTCCAACTAAAGGCCCCATTGTCTTAGGGCTGGCCCAATGGCAGACAAACGCCGGATGGGCCAAGGCGGTCATGTTCCGGACTATTGATAAGTCTCAACCTCTTCTCCGAGCAATTGGGGACGAAGGGTTCAATAGAAGAGATAAAGCCTATCTCCATCAAAACCGGGGAGTTGGCTCCTGGAGATAGGCTCAACAAGGCGGTTACGAGAAAGGTTATAAATACAGGTTAAGGGTAAGCCAATTCACATACACACTCACAAAAGCTACCGCTTTACTTTCACCTCAGAAACCTATACTTATTCTCACGCCGGAGGGTGGTCACAGGAAACCCCCCTTTCCTGTGACGAGTCCTAACGGTGTTTTGTTTTGCAGGCACCCGGAGCCAATTCCAACAGGTTATTTACAACCGGAGCATTATTCTTGTCTACTCGGAGAGGTATTTACTTCTTCAAAGACCTTGTTCATGTTCGTTCGATTTGTTTGTAGCCCTAACGCATACACATATAGAAATTTTGACTTAATAGATATGATTGTAGATGCGCTAGAATGTTGCCGCCGCAACGGGCAGTAATAGCAACACCCTAGTTTCTAAATAGAAAGCAATTAGAGAAACAGCCTATAAGACACATGATATTAAGTCCATAAGCATTCTCTAATTTCAATTGTTGCTTGTTTGCTTATAGTAAATTGTTCGCACGGTTAGAGTTGTTAAACGCACAAGTGATATAATTTTACATATCAAGTTTGTTGTTTTAAACAACTAAACTTTCTTTTTTGAGCAATTAAACTTTAATGAGATAAACTTAGAGATGTGTTCAAGTCCATTCAGGGTTTGGACCATTGAACACCTTCATGTCCAAATTTATTAAAACCAACAGAACAAATGCTGAGAATAAGATGTGACTTGACTCACTTAAGGTCGCTTACAAGACTGACCCAAATTGAATGTAATCCATTTAACTACATAGAACTGTCATTACAAAATCATAATGACCAGATGGTAAAACATTAAAAGGAATACTAATGAGAAATTTCATTAAGCCTAAGCTAAACAATAGATGGTAACACTATCAAAAATTCAATATGAATGTTTTATCTTTAGGAAAGTCAGAAACTTTCTTCAAGATGTCTTCAATTCTTCAAGGTTCAAACACATTCAAAAATTAATATGTTCAAACATGGCTATGCAAGATCTTCCCGTTGTGGTGGTTTTGGGAAAACTAAAGTTTCTAGGTGGATCAAAGCCTCGATACACTCGAGGTCACTAAATTCTGAACTTGAACCACTCTCAATATCATGTACGAAAAGCTTGAACCCTAATTCCATAACGAATTTCCTCTATTCTGAAATGTATAAAGGTATTCCACACTGCCACCTCTTGGGATCGGGAAAATAGGGAACTGAAATTAGCTTTTTCCACGAACTTTCCTCCCCATACCTCTGCATCTCCCACAAACCTAGATAAGACTCTTCATGATCACTTAGAAGACAAAGGCTGCCTCTTAATGACCCGAGCTTGATATCTGTACAACCTTCGGGATTAATGGGTAGGGGTACCTTCCCACATTTCTCACTCGCTAGATCTAAAGTGACTATACATACTCCACCCGACACGTGAGTTTGCGACCGAATGGACGACCCCATGGGTAAAAATACCATTGTCATGGAATAAAAGACCATTTGGAAAAGAACCCGATTTCTTCCACCTTCCAATTTTAACCGAGTAAATCTTGAATACACTTTTAATTTTCTTATTTGAGGCGTGCTCGGGGATGGCTATAGGGTGTCTCATTAACTTCACATGTGGTTGGGTTCCAAAGTAGTTGGTCCCCAAAACCATCTCTAGCCAAACATAAAAGCCCATCACACGAGCCAACTAGATTTGGAAATTCAAGAGGGTAGTAAGGAGAACGAAGCTCGAGGTCAGTGTGTGGATTATCAATCAGCTTAGAAACTTGACACGTCTTCAGAATTCTACTTCCAAAAGTGTAGCTACTTGTAACGACCCGGGCTGTCGGAACCGGGTCATCGGGTCGGGTTACCAGAGTTGCGCAGCGGATTCGGATAATAACATCTTTACTTTCTCAGGATCTACGTCATCATAGCTGGTGGGTTACCTGAACACATGCCCAAAAATAGTTTCTGTCAACATAAAGTTGGTGAGGTCGTGTATTTTATAAAGTGAATGACCAGTTTTTATTGACAATTCTTTTATAAAATTCTTTTTATTAAAACATGCTTTACACATATAACTTCTGAGGGGAAAATATTCTATTATATTATATTAAATCGATTCTATTATATGTCATTCCTATCGATGGTACCACTTTGTCAATGGTAGAATAATGGTTCTATGCCCTCTCCTGGGACAAGAAAGAAAATGGCGGAATACCAGACAATATTGCCCTCTAATTTTCTATTATCCCCCTTTCTATTATATAACTTCTATTATGTAAAGCATTTCTATATTTTCTGATAAACGACATATATTCCCCCGAAGACACTTAATAAAACGATAAAAGTGGGGAGTTCACGATACTCACAGGTTTGCGTAGATAATCTTCTATAGCCTTTTTTATTAGAATTATACTTCTTATATATACTGATACGTGTTACGCTTGGGACTTGTTAGATTTATAATACGTAGTATACATATATCATATATACACTTATACATATAGAACTTGATATATATTAGATAATCCTAAACTCAGGGTTCATTATTGACACGACACGAACATCCTAATCTAGCTGGCCATTACAGCTTGGCACTCGTAAACTAATAAGCTAGCCATTATAGTTTGGCAGATCTAATCTAAAAAGAACAGAAAATATTATTATTAACCCGAGTCTATTATATCGTCAATATATCAGATTAGATTGTATATGGATAAACATATATATTTTATATATGTTTATTATTGTCTTATTATTATTATTATTATCAAGTCCAATCGTTCCCATATTGTATATATATTCATATAGTGATCCACTCCGGTTATACTGGACGGGGTTCTATTCCGGTTGGTGACTGAGACACTGAGTCGACTCGGGTATCGGACCCGTCTTCAGAATTGGTAATCAGTACCTTGCAACAATAATCATAAAGATACGTTTAATAATAATCAAATGATAATTGTCAATACCACACACAAATCGGTCAATACCAATAATCAAATCAAATGATAATTGTCATAACCAGAACACAATCGGATCACCAGGAGAAACCCAATCGGTCATATGGTTGCTGGATTCAATACC